>JAOTQM010000500.1:1275000-1285000 GCA_026939265.1 Oreonectes daqikongensis
TGTACATGAATGTAGAATAAATCATCAGGATTTGAGCTCAGTTTGAGACAGTTTCTGTCTGAAACTGTACAGGAGATTTTCACGAGCTGTTTTTCTTCAAGCGTGTGTGAGTTTGTGTCTCAGTTTGAGGTCTGTTAGCAGTCGTACCAGCATCTGCCCAGCACAGCTGAGATGTTTGAGGGTCGTAAGTTAAACCGTTGGGGAGGCCCAAGTCATCTTTGACCAGGATTCGTCTATTAGTGCCGTCCATATAAGCCATCTCGATTCTCGGAGACTCTCTGTTCCAGTCGGCCCAGTAGATGTAGCTGATGGAGAAACACACGCTTGGTCTTTGCTTTAATAATGAGGATGATAAATGTGGTTTTAAACAGACACACACCCATTGGTTGGATCAGTGAGGATGGCTCTTGGATTAACAAGACCTGTGTTGATCAACACCCGCCGCTTGGATCCGTCCAGCGAGGAAACCTCAATTCTGTCTTTCATGGAGTCCGTCCAGAACATGTTCCTGCCCAGATGATCTATAGCGATGCCTTCAGGACTGCCAAGATCTGGATCGGGAAAATTAAAATCTCAATATACAGTATGAGGTGTGGAAAAATATAAGGATAATAACTTTACCGGATGTGATGAGAGAGATGGACTCTCCTCCATGTAGACTAGCTTTGCTGATGGCAGGTGTGCTGATGTCTGTCCAGAACACCATCTTCTCCAAACAGTCGTAAGCGATTCCAATCAGAACTTTCTCCTGAAATGTGTGACAACATACAGGAAGTTCATGACTACATCTGCTGTCTAGACAAACACAAACCACACATGCGACTCGAATAACTCTGGGGTTGGTTGCGATCGCTTGAAGGTTCTCTCTTGTTTCGTAAGCTCGTACTGATGTTACTGTCGTTACATTAAACGTGTGCATGCGAGCTGTAAATGAGAGCAGATCGATGTAAAACTGACCACATGAATTAAGCTAAAGTCAGTTTTATCATGTTCATCACCACAATTGGAAAAATCATCTTCTTTTCTGAGACATAATGCAAAACCCAAAAGCAATGAATGAATGGGTTTGTTAAACGGCAGAGAAAGATAATAATGTGATCAAGAATATACATGAAACAACAGAATTTTGACTAGCACATCTTTATACAAACATTATTTGAATTGTTTATATATCATATATAAATAATATGTATACCATTAAATGTATGTATTAAATATACTGTAACATATATAACATATTTGTCTCGTTTACTGAAACATAATTGAATGTAAACCCTTAAATGAATGTAATGTTTCTGTTTCTTCAGTGTTATGATGTGACTCTGATCAACACAACATGTCTTATATCCAAGAAGTTAAGCAATCCTTAAATTCCCCAGACATACATCCCCCTCACGTTCTGTTATCAACAATCTGGCAAAGAGAGACAACAGAGTACATTACACACACAAACCAACAATAAAGATGACTTTGTGTAACAAAATCCTCAAACCAGCACTGAACTGACATAAGAAAGAAAAATCTGCGAATAAGTCTCGTCTGTGTCTCAGATATTTCTCCTGAAAAAATGTCTCCATTAGAGTTTCAGAAGAGACGTAAACTATGTCTCAAACAGTCAAATTAACTTGAGCCAAGTATGTGATCATTGAATATTGTGTTTTTGCCATGGTTTTGATGACTACATATATTTTATATTTGATGTAAAAGCTTTATACGATAATGTCTATCTGGTGTATTTTGGTGTTACTGAAGGAATTGTAATTTCTATTCCTGCCCAGGGACTACGGATTAAATTGAGCTCTGTCATTGACTGTCCATTGTCCCTGTTAAATAAATAAAGATTTGGTGACCGTGTTACCGGCAGGTGTAAAGCCGTCTTTGCTTCAGTCTTCTTCAGGTCATGGCCGTCCAGAGGAACAGACTCCACCCTTCCGCTCTGAGTGAACAGAATGTGGCTGCCGGGGGGAAGAGGGTTGACGTCAGGTCTGGGTGTTGGTCTGATGGGACCGGGTCCATGATCAGGGCCTGAGGAGCAGATCAAAGAAAATCTAAATGCGATAGCATCAACACGACAACACTGACGTTTACTCGTGTCACTCACATTCAGGAAAAGTGCCGGGCCCCGTGCGCGAGCCGGAAATCTCCCGTCCGTCTCGATCCACACACCAGCACTGGCCGATGCTTTCGTGACACTGCATGGGCTCATATTCACCCCGGGCATCACAGGTGGGCACAAACTGACTGGGCAGAGGACGAGGACCTCGTGGACCAACCCCACCGGAGCTCAGAGCATTCTCTCGATGAAGCTGACAGCGAGTCTTACCGTCTGCGCTTAAATGAAATGCGATCTGTTAAATCTTTATTTTAGCGCGCTATGAAGAACACTGGGATACAAACCAGCTGAAACGAAACCAAAGCAGACACACAGCTGTCGTGAAGGTTAAACCGTGACTCGAGGGGTCGAGATGTCAGGTCGTCCGTCTTTAAAGGTCAAGAGGTCAGACCGGTGAGGTTTGTCACGGTGCATGGGAAAGAAAGAGTCGTCTACAGTATATAACAACATAATGAACTTCTTCCCAACTTCTTTTAGACTCAAATCTGATGCTTCAGCAATGATGAAGCTTCTTTAAAGAGCACTGTTCCAAAAAACGTCTTTCCAGATCAATCATGTCGGATTTAGCAACAAAAAATGTGGACAAATGTTGTCGCGTGAGCTCAGTGTGTCTAAAGAAAATATGTTCTGAACACATTTGTCACAAGTCTTCACATCTATCTTTAGTTTATTCCTACAGGACATTCTGAAAAGCATGCAAGCAATGAGGTTCTGCTAACAGATTCTTCATGCAGTAAATATAAAAAGTGAGAAAAACATTTATGAAACGCTGCTTAAAATACAAGGAATTTCATTTATTCATCTATAGAAAAACACACATTTAAACTGATGTCTACTTTACCTGTGGAGCAGTGGAAACCATCGCCATAGTAACCAGCATTACACTGACAGGTGAAAGATCCAGGTGTGTTGATGCAGAAGGCATTCTCATGACACTGGCTCGCCTGACATTCATCTATGTCTGAAAGAAAGACTATTATATACAATATGTCATTTATATACATCACATATGATGTCACAGCAAAATCGGCAGTGTTAAAAAAAGTTAGATTAACACTCACAATGTATATATTATCCACACTTTCAAAGTGTGAGAGTTTGATTACATATACACTGTGAGTGTTAATTTGACCTTTTTTAACACTGCCGATTTTTTTATAATAGTTTAAATAAGTATAGGTGTATGTCCAAAGTCAACTATTTTTGACTCCTAGTTGAGGTTTGAATAATGTAGTTTTCAATAAAAATTAACATATTCCACATATGAAATAAATAAAGACCCCGGCAGGTCCGTCCATCTCCCATGAATCCCTGCAGACAGGAGCAGATGTAGGAGGATCCGCCGGTGTAACTGCAGCGAGCGCGTTCAGGGGCGTCACAGTCGTGAGTGCCGGTTTGACACGGATCCACGGGCCGCAGCACCTCTACAAACACAACACACAGAATTCATCCACAATATTCCCAATGACAAAAAAGATTTTAAATGTATAATATCAGCTCCGAAGGAGACACGCGGGAATACAGAGGATTCTTGAATATGTTCTAAATATTGTAAATGGAAAGTATTAAGTCTTACCAACACACGTCCGTCCATCACTAGCAAACTGAAAGCCGTCCTGACATTCACAGCGGAAGGTTCCAGGCTGGTTATTACAGATGGCATGAGGTCCACAGATCTGAGGAGATTCCCTGCATTCATCCACATCTGATGAAGAGAGTTTAACACATTAAAAACACATTTGGTTGTTTAAAGCGTATATTTTAAGGTACGTTTATTTAAGTATACGTAAGTACAGTTTAAGCATATGTTTAGGTTGGAAACTGATCATTTAATACTACTACTAGTTTAGTAGTTTTTACTTAAAGTGATAGTTCACCCAAAAATGATCATTCTGTTATCATTTATTTATTCACACTCAGGCTGTTTTTCTTTGTTCTGTTAAACACAGAGAAAGATATTTGGAAGAATGTGAGTCATTTTCAGTTCTGGGACATCACTGACTACCATAGTAGGAAAAATAAAATGGTATGAAAGATTTCCCAGAACTGTTTGTTTTCCTAAATGCTTCCAAATATCTCATTTTATGTTCAACTGAACAAAAAATATACAGTATTTTTTTCCTACTATGGTAATGGATGATGTCCCAGAACTGAAAATTGCTAACATTCTTCCAAATATCTTTCTTTGTGTTTAACAGAACAAAGAAAAACAGCCTGAGTGTGAATAAATAAATGATGACAGAATGATCATTTTTGGGTGAACTAGCCCTTTAACATACAATACTTATAGTTTACAACTATACATTATTTTTGTACGCTGTGTTTAGGTAAATATACCTTTAACTGTAGATTTGAGGTCAATCTTGATCAAAAGACTTTTCTATTAATATTAGTCAAGAATACTTAAGTGTTACTTTAAGTAGAAGTGCATAAAAAGTCAACTAAAATATTTTATTTTTAGTTTAAAAGAAGTATTCATGGTGTACTCATGTAAACACAATGTGTTTTGTCTAGAGACACTGCAAACAGACAAACGAATCACAATAGGTTTCAAAATTCAGATGCATTGGGAAATCAAAAACATTTTCCTTACATTCCCATGAATTACTAACAAAGATACCATCACTTCCTCTAATGATGGGTTTTTAAGATAACATCTGTGTCATTTCCTTTAAGCAGCAGGAGATTGGTCACATCCTTAGCTGTTTAAAAGGGAATATTTCAAGACAAACTGATACAATTCTGAAATCTGAGAAGACTGGTGTTGAAACAACCCCCCTAAGGACAGGAAGTGCTTTGGAAGGAAGAATATTACTGAGGAAATTATTTTAATTGAAACAACGGACTGAGGGCTGATGGTTATTATCACTGATTTAACATCAGAGATTATGTCCAAAAATTCATTTCTTCTCTCTCATGTGTTTGTAAATCTGTATGTTAATCTTTCTTCAAAAGAAGATATTTTGAGAAATGTCTGTTTTGTGTGGAGTTCAGTGTTGTTTGATTATCAACATTCTTCAAAATATCTTCTGTTGTGTTGTGAAGAAGAAAGAAACTCCTACAGGTTTGACATGAGGATGAAGATAAATAAAGGAAACTACAGCACTTGCGGGTTGTGTACCGTAGCAAGCGCGTCCGTCTCCAGTAAAGCCTGTAGCACACTCGCATGAAAACTCAATGCCTTCTCCAGGTCTGCACACAGCATTCGTATCACAATTATGTCTGCCGGTGAAACAGGGATTCTCTTCAGGCCGTCCTCCTGTCAGTGAAGCACAAGACACATTCACAGATTAACATCTTCAAACACTGAACTAGATATTCAGTCTATATGTTGCTTTCATTTTAAACTCTGCAGACCCTTCATGTATTTCTTCAACTAGACAACCTCCGTTTTTTTACTAATCACATCATTTATGTTACATACAAAACCTAATAAGGTCTGACTTGATCGTTCCAAAACACAAATTATTTATATTACACAAAACATATATATGATAAAACATTAGCAAGTTACAAATACACATTCACAGAAAAACCAATAAAAATTATACGATTTTATAAAATGTTATAATTATTATAATAAAAATGTGCGATAACACTTTACAATAAGGTGCTATTAGTTAACATTAGTAAATGCATTAGCTACATAAGATAACAATTTAGTTTTTCAGCTTTTATTAATCCTACTTCATGTCAATACAGTTAGTTAGTTAAGTTCAACTAATGTTAACAGTGACAGCGTTTGATTTTAATAATATTTTAGTAAATGCTGAAATGAACATGAACTAATATTAATAAATGCTGTATTAGTATTGTTCATTTTTCATTTTAGCTAATGCATTAACTTATTGTTAATAAATAGCACCTTATTGTAAAGTGTTACCAAATGTGCAGCATGTTTTTGAAACATTATGATTTGCATCTTTTGCTATTATTTTATTATAGTAATAATTAGTTTGTTGTGAAACTTTATTGAGGAAAAACATAATTCAGTGTTTTGATTTTGGGGTAAATCCTTTTACAACAATCACCCATTGATAGTATAAAAAGTGAAGATCCCTCACCATTGATATCTCCGATCTTGTTAGTCATGGCGTAACGCAGGAGCTGTTCGCTCATATCGTACATGACAAACACCTGATCGACGCTCAGCATCTGAGTGGACGGGACGTCTCGACTCGATTCATCGTGCTGGCAGCCCTGGAAAGAGATGGTCTCTCTGAACGTGTAGCTCCGGGTCACGGAGGGACGGTCCGGTTCACTGATCACGTACTCGCGCGTTGAGGACGAGGTGATTACTGACAGAACGGACAATACGTGACGTTTATGACTGAAAACAGGACTGAGCAGCATGTAAACAGAAGTTTGACTCACAGTTAGTGTTGTACTGGTAGATCTCAGTGTAAGGGTCTAACTTCACTTCAGCCCCTTGAGGAACCTCAGGAATCTTTCCTTCAAGTCTGGTGTCAACCATCAGGTGGTCGTGCTCATCGATGCCTTTGAACTCTTGAGAGATGGTCAACCTCTCGCCGCCCGGCTGGAAGGTCACGTCAACCTGACGCTTGAACTCGCCGCCTGAAACACATCAAACCAGACGACGTGAAGAATGAAGAAAACACTCAATGCTTCAAGAAACACTGTGAGGATGATACGATAAACAGTATTAATGCTGGCTCGTGATCATTGAGAATAAATGGAGAACAAAAGGAAAGGTTCGCTCAAGTCAGCATCTCGAGAAAAAGAGTCAGACGTCTCCATTCGAGTTTCAGAAGAGACGTCAACAACGTCTCAAACTGAGCTCAGATTTGTCTCGTGTGCAATCAAAAGTCAATATTATTGATATGAGCTCAAACATTTCTCAACATTTATTTTATACCTCCATCACAGATGAGATCTCTTTAAGATCGCAGTTATTTCTCAATGAGAATATAGAGCAGAGAAAAGTTCAAGTCTCATCTGTGTCTCAGATATTTCTCTTGATAAATAAAATCAGAAATCTCACAAATGTCATCAGAGTTTCAGAAGAGATGTCAACAACGTCTCAAACTGAGCTCAGATTTGTCTCAAAAGTCAATATTATTGAAGATCTCGATATGAACTCAAACATTTCTCATCTCACCAATAATGCTGAAGCCGTTCTTGAATCCGGGCTGCTGGAGAGCGAAAGCCCATCCGATGACTCCGCCCACGGCCGACAGGGGCTGAAGAGAGAAACCCACACTGGGAGGAATGGCACTGATGGCCACGTACGCTCTCCCATCATTCACCACCACGTACGAGTGAAGATCGTTGTTGGAGATTTCCACGGGCACGGGCGAGTCTCCCACAAACAATCTGCCGCTGGTTTTCCCGTTCATCCTCTGAGGAACACCTGCACGAGACCTCACACGTCACACCGGACATCAAGAGTTTACAGATGTCCATCAGACACAAACACTGCCATACCTTCAGATACACACTCCACACCGTTGCCGTAGAATCCGGGTTTACACCGGCAGCACTGTCCTGTGGGAGAATTCCTACATTCGCCAAATTTGGAGCACGTGTGCCTGCCGCACTGCCCGGAGTTATATGTGAATACTGTAGAGAGACAAATGAGATTCTAAGAAAACTTGTTGTGTTGTTTTATAGTAAATATAATTCTTAAATCTAGAAGTTTTCCACATTTTAAAATAATCGTTTTTAAGGATGCTGGTGGATTAAGAAAAGATGATGCTGACCATCAACCTGGATGTTGTCATCATTGTCGATCTCCACCACCTCAGGTGTGAACTGAACCGTCTCCACCTGAAGAGACGGAGGATGTTCAGGACCATGATAAACCCCATCCTGTGAGTTCCTCGGATCCTCAGGATAAACCTGAACCTGGTGTTGATGTCTGTGGCTTCCAGTGCTTCTGTACTGATGAGACTCTACAGGCCGATCCGGTACCTGTCCCGCTGTGACGGCTGAAAACTGAGGGAACGCTCCGATTTTATACACCCACACGCCCGGCTTTCCAGAGTTAGTCTCCCTGGAAAACACATCCAATTTACGTTTTATGAGTGATGTTGATATTTATAGAATTTGAGTGAAGACTTACTCGGCCAATTTTGTGACGGACGCCTCCGTGTCGTCTGTGATGCGATAATACGGCCTTTGTTTCTTAGAAAAGATGAGACGTCCCTCGTGTCTTTTACTGAAGCCGGCATGGATTGTGTAACTACTGCCGGTGGTCTGGAACTGCAGTCCGTCTCTCGGGAAGAGAAGTATGGCATAGGACACAGACTCCAGGGATGCAATCACCAGTTGAAATGTATTTCTCTATAACATTTAAATTAAATTACTGTTCAAATTACTCTTTCCAAAAGTATTTAATTACTTATTAATAATTACATATTTAATAGTGCAATTAAATTACTGTTCAAATTACTCTTTCCAAAAGTATTTAAATACTTATTAATAATGACATATTTAATAGTGTAATTAAATTACTGTTCAAATTACTCTCTCTCCAAAAAGTATTTAATTACTTATTAATAATGACATATTTAATAGTGTAATTAAATTACTGTTCAAATTACTCTTTCCAAAAAGTATTTAAATACTTATTAATAATTACATATTTAATAGTGCAATTAAATTACTGTTCAAATTACTCTTTCCAAAAGTATTGAAATACTTATTAATAATGACATATTTAATAGTGTAATTAAATTACTGTTCAAATGACTCTTTCCAAAAGTATTTAATTACTTATTAATAATGACATATTTAATAGTGTAATTAAATTACTGTTCAAATTACTCTTTCCAAAAAGTATTTAAATACTTATTAATAATGACATATTTAATAGTGTAATTAAATTACTGTTCAAATTACTCTTTCCAAAAAGTATTTAATTACTTATTAATAATGACATATTTAATAGTGCAATTAAATTACTGTTCAAATTACTCTCTCCAAAAAGTATTTAAATACTTATTAATAATGACATATTTAATAGTGCAATTAAATTACTGTTCAAATTACTCTCTCCAAAAAGTATTTAAATACTTATTAATAATGACATATTTAATAGTGTAATTAAATTACTGTTCAAATTACTCTTTCCAAAAGTATTGAAATACTTATTAATAATGACATATTTAATAGTGTAATTAAATTACTGTTCAAATTACTCTTTCCAAAAGTATTTAATTACTTATTAATAATGACATATTTAATAGTGCAATTAAATTACTGTTCAAATTACTCTTTCCAAAAAGTATTTAAATACTTATTAATAATGACATATTTAATAGTGTAATTAAATTACTGTTCAAATTACTCTTTCCAAAAAGTATTTAAATACTTATTAATAATGACATATTTAATAGTGCAATTAAATTACTGTTCAAATTACTCTCTCCAAAAAGTATTTAAATACTTATTAATAATGACATATTTAATAGTGCAATTAAATTACTGTTCAAATTACTCTCTCCAAAAAGTATTTAAATACTTATTAATAATGACATATTTAATAGTGTAATTAAATTACTGTTCAAATTACTCTCTCCAAAAAGTATTTAATTACTTATTAATAATGACATATTTAATAGTGTAATTAAATTACTGTTCAAATTACTCTTTCCAAAAAGTATTTAAATACTTATTAATAATGACATATTTAATAGTGCAATTAAATTACTGTTCAAATTACTCTTTCCAAAAGCATTTAAATACTTATTAATAATGACATATTTAATAGTGTAATTAAATTACTGTTCAAATTACTCTTTCCAAAAAGTATTTAAATACTTATTAATAATGACATATTTAATTGTGTAATTAAATTACTGTTCAAATTACTCTTTCCAAAAGCATTTAAATACTTATTAATAATGACATATTTAATAGTGTAAT
>JAOTQM010000500.1:1290000-1401138 GCA_026939265.1 Oreonectes daqikongensis
CTATTGTGCTCAAAATAAACGAATAACAGAATCAGGAAGATGTTTTGGGGACAAAAATGTATATTTTGGGGTATAATTTAAGTTGTTGCATTATACATTAAAGATGTATCTAAAATATATAGAATGACTGAGTCACAGATATGATTATATTAGAAATAAAACACATCTAAACTGTTTATTATGACACTTGTGATGGATTTGTCTCATCTGAACGCGATGGTCTCGATGACCTCTGACCTCTAATCCAGGACACATTCATCACCAGCCAAGAACATAAATGCCCAAATATAGTCACGAGCAGAAGAGCAGATAAAGAGAAGTGACCCTGTCGTGGTTTTATGGGAAAAGTGTCAAAACCAAACGTCTAGAACAGAAGAGAAGCTCAAAATGAAATGTTTCAGAATAATACATGTTCATTCTCAGCTTGATTTCTGTGAAGCCAGAAGAAACATTCAAGAGCTTAATAAGCATCAAACATCACCATCAAGATGAGACGAGACGACTCAAGAGGAGAACCAACAGCAAACATGGACTGCTTGCTATTTTATTTACTAATACGAACTTTTTTCTTCCCGTAAAGCTGCTTTGAAACAATGCAACATTGTAAAAAGTGCTATATAAGTAAAAGTGAATTGAATAATGTCAGTGCTCAGATGTTGCTCTTTTATAGCTCATGAGATCTGATGGAGTTCTCAGATAAAGTATTAGTCTGGAGGTGTAAATGAATGTAGATTGTTGAGGTCAAATAATCTGGATTTGAGTAAATGTTTGAGTTCATATTGAGATCTTTAATAATATTGACTTTTCGAGACCAATTTGCGACATTGTTCTGAAACTCTAATGACATTTTTGTAAGATGCAGATGAGACACAACAATATAAAAGCACTGCACCTGTTGGTGTAAAAAAGGAACAAACACATCACAAAACAAAAAAAGTAAAAAGTAAAAGTACATGCACAAGAGAAAAAGAATGGAAGAGAAAAACTGCTGAAATGTGGGAACAGACAGAAACAGACGGCGTGCCGTGAGAAAACTACAGTACAGGGTTAAACATACAGTACTGTACGTCAATACAGCGTCTCTCTCTCTCTCTCTCTCTCTCTCTCTGCCCGCTGCACAACACTCCTTCACATCATGTGCTCAACCATCACAAGAGGAAGTGTCGCTCGCTCTGCTTTCCTACCCTGAAATCCAACTTCTGTAAACCCATCTGCTCTCTTTCTTCCTCTCGACCGAGCGGAGAGCTGCACACCTTCTAGACGTCCTCCTCCAGGACTGGAAGGAGATCCATGGAGGCATCTATACAGGAGAAGAACGATTCTCTGCCACCTCCGCCCACCCTCAGCCCGGCCGTGCCACCTTACGTCAAACTGGGTCTGACGGCGGCGTACTCCGTCTTCTACTCGCTGCTCTTTGCTTTCGTGTACGCTCAGCTCTGGCTGGTTCTGAGATACGGACACAAACGCTTCAGTTATCAGACGGTGTTTCTGTTCCTGTGTCTGCTGTGGGCAGCTCTGCGTGTCCTCCTCTTCTCCTTTTATTTCAGAGACTGTGTGACGGCAAACACGCTGGGACCCGTCTGCTTCTGGCTGCTCTACTGCTTCCCCGTGTGTCTTCAGTTCTTCACGCTGAGTCTCATGAATCTTTACTTCGCACAGGTGAGTGACAACACCTCACAGTTTAAGAACTTCATGACAAGTGCACGGCAAATCTGTGATAAATCTCGTGTGTTTGTGAGTGAAACACAACAGAAGATATTTTGAGAAATGTGTCAGTGGTTTTGTGTGGAAGTCAATGGAGTTCAGTGTTGTTTGATCGTCAACATTCTTCAAAATATCTCCTGTTGTGTTCTGAAAAAGAAAGAAACTCATACAGGTTTGACATGAGGATGAAGAAATGATGACAGGATTCTCTTTAATTTATGTAAACTATCCCTTTAAGTGCCATAGTGTTACATTTACTTGTATTCAATGAGCAGCTGCTTGAACACACTATGGTAATACCATGTTTTTGGAAATTTACTTATAAAGTATCTTCCCACATTACAAAAATAATGTAGTATTCTTTCATATTTACTGCAGTAAACTGTAGACAACGTCCTAGACTTTATTGTGTTTTTGAACCGTACTATACTACATTACAAAATAATACTATAGTATACATTAGCAAGATGTACAATTATATATTTACCACAGTATTTCTTCACATGGGCTGCAAAACCACAGAAACATGTTTCACAGAAGCACATTTTCAGGTGAACTATCCCTTTAAACGCATCCAGCAGACTAAAACATTTCCTGATGGATCTCTATAGCTTTTAATAACACAATTCTTACAATTTATACAACATCTTCAGATACAGAACAGTTCTTCCTGTTTTCTTCCTGAGATTGAACCAAGAAATGCAAATGAATCACACAAACCAGAACTGAAACCATTTCACTCAATGCACTTCATATGAAAATGAAAAGACTGAAAGTTTGTGGACACATTTTGACATCAGATTGTGAAGCATGATTTGTTCGCTCATGTGTTTTAATTTATTGTTATCTAATGCAATAATGACATTTGGATATTTCATAAAGCTAAACGGGTGTAAACAGTGTTTACTCTTCAGACATATGATGGGCTGTAATATTTGACCTTTGACTCTATTGTTTCAAATGATGTTACATAAAAAGTCATTTGTTTTTCTTGGTTCAGAAGTCTTCATCTGTACTGCCATATTCACACTAACCTGCTGTTTGTCTTTTAAAACAGGTGATTTTTAAAGCAAAGTCTAAATATTCACCAGAACTTCAAAAGTACAGGTAAATATGAATCCTTAAACTGTTATGTCATTCTTTACAGTTCACCATAAACCCATAACATAAAAAGTTAACCATTTATCTCTACAATTGTGCTTCCTACACAACAATAAATGAAAACCTGTTCATATAGACCCAAAACGTACAGCTTCTTTAGCTTTTACAGAACGAAAATAATCTATGCATATACTAGATTTTCACTGAACTTTGTATTCTGTAAACGCGATGTCCAACTTTGAAGAATTGCCATCTTTGCACTTTGTGGTTGTAGTAATAAATGATTGTGGATGTGTGTTGTGTAAACTAAAGCTCAGATTAGAGAAGAATTTAGGAAAAACACAACACAACAGTCAAGAACAAAGAGAAAATGACTGCTATAGTAAAAAAACCTAAATATTCATAACTGATAAAACTACTGAAAGTTTGATTTGTTTATTTTCAGCTCTTTCTATACATTTTAGAATAAAGCCCATATTTCCTGATAGACTGTTGTTTGCCTTTTTAACAAACAGTTTTGCCCAATAAATCCTTCAAACAAATTTAGTGTTTTCTCATTTTTTGATGTTTTAACTAGGGCTGTCAAAAGATTAATCGCATTCAGAATAAAAGTTTATATTTTTCATTTTTTCATATTCATTTTGTATTTATGAACACATACACATACATGTAGGCCTATTAAGGAAATATTTAGATGTATTTATTTTATTTACCAATAATTAAAATTTAAATTTTTCGTAATTTTTATACTTTATATTTTTCTTAAATATATACATGTATGGGTTTGTTTTTATAAATACAAAATTAATATGCACAGTACACAGACAAATATTATGCAAACACAAACTTTTATTCTGGATGCGATTAATCGCTTGACAGCCCTAGTTTTAATTTAAGCTAATGGGAAAAACATTTGACAAATCCTCCTTTTGGCCATCACCTCTGTGTATTGATGTTGTGTTTGTGACGTCAGGTGTTTCTGAATGTTGTGTTTGTGACGTCAGGTGTTTCTGAATGTTGTGTTTGTGACGTCAGGTGTTTCTGAATGTTGTGTTTGTGACGTCAGGTGTTTCTGAATGTTGTGTTTGTGACGTCAGGTGTTTCTGAATGTTGTGTTTGTGACGTCAGGTGTTTCTGACTGTTGTGTTTGTGACGTCAGGTGTTTCTGACTGTTGTGTTTGTGACGTCAGGTGTTTCTGAATGTTGTGTTTGTGACGTCAGGTGTTTCTGAATGTTGTGTTTGTGACGTCAGGTGTTTCTGAATGTTGTGTTTGTGACGTCAGGTGTTTCTGAATGTTGTGTTTGTGACGTCAGGTGTCCTCTGTACCTGCTGTCGCTGTTCATCAGTCTGATCTTCTTACTGGTGAACTTGACGTGCGCTCTGCTGGTGAAGATGACACAGACGGACCGAGAGATCATCGTACTGGTGCGTGTGGCCATCAATGACACGCTGTTCGTCCTCTGTGCCGTCACACTGTCACTGTCTCTCTACAAGATCGCCAAGATGTCTCTGGCAAACATCTACCTGGAGTCCAAGGTAACAAAACCCCAAAAGAATCAGACATCTCACGAACCTTTAGAGTTTGAGAAGAGATGTCAATGCTCAGATTTGTCTAGATTATTGAAGATCTCAATATGAACTCAAAATATTTCTCATCAAATCCAGATGACTTGACCTCCACAATCTAGTTTTGGTCTTATGTGTGTTGTGTACAGGGAACGTCTGTGTGTCAGGTGACTCTGATCGGAGCGACTGTGATTCTGCTGTACGCGTCTCGTGCGTGTTATAATCTAGTGGTGCTCGCGCTGGCTAACGTTAAAAGCATCAACTCATTCGGCTATGACTGGTACAACGTATCGGATCAGGTAGGTGATCAGTGATGTGTGCGCTCTTATGTGTGAAGAAACTACTGTAAATAAAAGCGTAACGTTTGCTCAAAAGGCCGATCTGAGGTTGACGTTGGGCGACGCTGGATATGTGGTGTTTGGGGTGATCCTGTTTGTCTGGGAGCTGTTGCCCACCTCTCTGGTGGTCTTCTTCTTCAGAGTCCGTAAGCCGGCTCAGGACAGGGTATGAGACACTTTACACATTATATCTTTAATTCCTGAAGGTGAATAGTTCGCTCAACGCTGACCCTCATGACATTGTTACATCGTAAAACATTTTCAAATTTGTGGTTTCTCAGCTACAGAAGCTTGTAAAAAAGCACCTTAAATGCGCCGAAGAAACCACAACTTCTCCTTTCGCTCAGTCTGAACATCCATTTCACATTCTCCTAAACAGAAGAGAAAAGTCACATTGACATGATGATGAGAGAAATGAAAATGACTTTAATGCAAACCAAACTCACCTCGCTCCTTCTCTCTCATTGGCTGGTAGAATACATCAGTCCCTGGACGCATGTTCTCATCCAGAGCGTATTTCTTCGACAACCCGCGGCGTTACGACAGTGATGATGATCTGGCGTGGAGTATAATACCACAGAACATTCAAAACAGGTATGAAGGTTATTTCTAAATCATGTGAAATGTGGGGAACACTTCAGTATTTGGGGCAATTCTCACTATTAACTGGTTGTTATTGGCTGTTTATTAAAGCATATTCTGCATGACCATACTCTACATCCCAAAACCTAACAACTACATTACTAACTATTAATAAGAGTTTATTGGGGGAAAAAGTCAATGGTTTGTTAATAGCAAGAATCGCCCCCTATACTGAAGTGTGACCGAAATGTGTTACAAATGATTTCTGGGAAGTGTGTAAACACTGTTGCGTGTCTCTTTTTTGTTTTTATTCAGTTTTACGTCTGATGGTTATGACTGGGGTTGTCACAACGGCAGGTTTCCTGCGGACACTGAGGTCGGGTCTCATCTAGAAGCAGAAGATTTACATCCATACTAAAACAATCTCAATGAGGAGCTTATTTTGCACACACCCACACGGTGACTCTATATACTACTATTAACATCTATAGAAATTCAGTTCAATTCAATTATTTCATCATGTATTCATCCTCATGTCAAACCTGTATGAGTTTCTTTCTTCTTCAGAACACAACAGAAGATATTTTGAAGAATGTTGAAAATCAAACAACACTGAACTTCATTGACACAAAACCACTGAGACATTTCTCAAAATATCTTCTCTTCAGAGCTGAATCATTCTGAACAAACACTTGTGTCTTTACACTGTCAGTATTACATATGAATTATTGTCAGATAGTAAACAGAATTATGTTTTTTAAGATGATAAAAGGGATTGTTTTTATAAATATATGTGTATTATTTGACTGTACAGTTTGTATTTCTTTTAAAGCCTTTGCACTCGTGTGGTGACGAAAGACACTTTGTAACAAATTGTTTCTACATTAATAAAAAAACTCGTAAGAAGATTTAAC
Organism: Oreonectes daqikongensis; assembly: GCA_026939265.1. Taxonomy (NCBI): domain Eukaryota; kingdom Metazoa; phylum Chordata; class Actinopteri; order Cypriniformes; family Nemacheilidae; genus Oreonectes; species Oreonectes daqikongensis. Next base: position 1,296,207 of record JAOTQM010000500.1, read on the forward strand.
TTTTGTCCAAGTGGCCCAGACTGCACATATTAACAGATTTATCATGTTTTCTTTATTTTCCTCAAGAATAATCATAAAATTAATAATAATTTCATGGGGAATTCATTAAAATTGTACAGTTGTTACTGGTAAAGCATACTGATAAACAACATTCAGTGTAATTGTAATTTCAGATGAATGTGGGTTCTGTGGGGTAAAGAATGTGGTTCTCTTTACTGTATTTGCTCCTCCAGTATAATAATAATGTTGTTCGGCTCTATGCCTCTATTCATTCAACACAACAACACGTGCGTTTCTCCCTTTAACATTTTAAACGCATATACACTAGAAACATCTCTAAATGACATTAAAACACCATAAACAATGGCATATGTGACATATACCGCACTATTTAGTAAGCCAACCAGCATCTAAAACAATTAAATAAATGTTCAACTAATAGGAAATGTTAAAAGTAAAAAAAAAAGGAAAAGTATTAAATGTTGTTTAGCTCCCTATACGTATATTCGTGAATGTGTCGAGAAACCTCACACAAACGTTGTGAAGTGGAACACATGACTGTGGTACAACAGTGACACCTGATGGACAAACATGAGCACATCAACTCTGTGACTGAATACTTAACTGTCCTGCTGGAGGAGCTATAAACACTAAATATGTAGGAAAAAGTGTACCATTCTTTATACAAGACAGAAAGGTTTTTATTATCTTCTGTCATCATCTTTTAAAATGTTGAAATCATATTAAAGCTTTCTGGGATTTTATCCAAAAAACGCAATGTCTGACAAACTAAGTAAAAAATAAAAAAGCGTATTTATTGTGTTTACTTAAGAAAAGTATATTTTAAGCAAAACAGAAGTAAACTTTGAGTACACAACTATGTTACAACTGTTTTGTTGTGTGTGTACTGACTAGTTCAGTACTTGTCCATTTTTCAGTAAATAGAACTGCAAAAATACTTATAAAGAAACTTGAGAAAATACCTAACATGTATATATTTTTGCTCTCTTGTAAGTATACTTTTATGTTCCTATTTGGGTATTAATTGTTATACTTAGCAAAGTTTAGCTAATAGAATTACAAAACAACAACAAAAAAATCTGCCTTAAATATTTTATTTTAGTTGCAAACACATCTTAATTTGACATAATGTAAGGGTTGTGAAAATACATTACTGTTTGGAAACCTCAACCTATTATAATAATGTACAGTATTTTAATAAAGAACATGATTTTTCTCAATCACACAAAGATTCAGTTATCAATCCACATACGATGTTAATAAAACCATCCCCCAAAATACTAATCACAAGATCAGTAAATAGTTCATTGAAGCATAAATTAATCGGAGTCAGACATTGTTTGAATGTTAAAAAGGTCCTCTCAAACGACAAAAAACAAACATCTTAAATAGTTTTCTGGCACAAATTGTGATTCATAGAGAAAAATCGGTCAAGTTTTTCTTTGATGTCTTTGGCATGCGGTCTGTCCTGTGGTGCGCGTGAGAGCATCTTTCTGATGAATTCATGCTGAAAAAGAAACACATTAAAACTAAAGGCTAAGAAAAGTCAATGTCTAAATGAAGATAAAATGCATTAAGTGTCAAACCTCAGTTGGATATTTGTCACAGAATCCTTCTGGAAATGTTTGTTTTCGCAAATCCGGCCAAAGCTGCAATAAAAGTTTTATAAATTCTTATTGGAAGTCACACATGTGCAAACTTTTTTACATTTTTTATCATATCAAAAGTATTGTTAATGAACACTACTGACCTCTACTCTCTCCATGCCTGTAGACAATATCCATAGCATCTCAAACCATACAAGTCCAAGGGGAAATATGTCTGTTTTTGCATCATAATTACTCTGAAGTTCCTAAAGTAAACAACACATTCAATATAAATATGACATTTTAAATCATTACAGGTCCTGCAGCTGTAATCTCTGTGAATTAAAATCAAGTCAATAAATGACTGTAAATGTCACCTGTTCAGGACTCATATACGACGGTGTTCCTCTTCCTTTCGTTCTATATATAGCAGCACCGTCGGTAGCTACCAGCCCAAAATCTCCAATTTTCACTTTGCCTTCAGCACCAAACAATATATTATCAGGCTAAAATAAAATAAGACACGAGTAAGCTACGTAATACAGGAATGAGTAATACAGAAATTAAAATAAAATACCTTCAAGTCTCGGTGGATGAGATTTTGTGAATGAACGTATTCCACTCCACTGACAATTTCATGAAATATTTTATGAATTTCCGTTGTGTTCCTCTGTTTTCTGTTGATATTTTTCTCTATCCATGTAGTTAGTGTACCGCCCTCACAGAACTCCATCTGAATCAACAAATACCTGAAACACACATGAATAAATGTATGTTAATTATGTATAGATTAAATATATATATCATTTTTCCTCTTTCACCAAAAACATTCATCATTTAGTACTTAAAACTAAGAGACCACACCAAGATTATTTCTAGGTTAGTCTTACTGATTTGAATGGGCTGAACTCTCTATGTGATCTTTTGATGGTTCAGCAGGAGATTCTGATCTGAGAACAGGGAAACACAAATATTAAACATTACCCTCAAATCGCCATGACAGGAAATACAAGTAGATGAAACTACGATCAGAGAAGCACATACTTTATTGAACTACTCAGACTCTCCATTCCTGATGTGTCATCATCACTGGTTACATGACAGGATCCCTCAAAAACGATGTCTATTGAAGGATCTGATTGGCTAAATATGACAAAATACAGAAAATAATGGCATTATTGGGTTAGAAACAGTGGCGGTCCGTGACTTCTCTTCCGGGGAGGCATAAATCCTAAATATGTGTTTGGCGCGTCATGTGTGCGGCTTGTCATGTGAACATGTGTTCGGCGCCTCACGTGAACGTATGTGCATCGCGCATCATGTCAAAATACGTGCCTGCTGTAGACGCGTCGAGAGGGTTTATGACAAAAGACGCTCGCATTTGCTAGATATTGGCTTAATCTCATGTGTAATTAGACTTAAATGTTAAGCGAGTGTCTTGCGAATATCTTGTGAACGCGAGCATCTCTTTTATGATAAACCTGACACGTCTACAGCAGGCACGTATTTTGACATGATGCGCGATGCACATACGTTCACGTGAGGCACCAAACACATATTTTGACATGACAGGCCTCACACATGACGGGCTAAATACCGAACTTCACATTCGTGCCTCCCTGGAAAAGAAGTCACGGACCGCCACTGGTTAGAAACCAATAATATCAAAAGAGTTAGAAACCTGCTTACTCAGATGTGTCTTCACTTGACATCAAATCTCGACATCCAGAACTCGGCCAACATGTGATATAACGGACGATGTTTGGATGTTCTAATTTGGCCAAAACCCTGACCTCAGTTTCAGCATCTCTGTTAAAAACAGACACAATATTTCAAGTCATCTTAATGATTTCAGTGCAAATATACGTTTATAAAAAAATCCCATGCCACACCAAATCCAAAAACACTTCATATAAGCTTTCCTGTAGCTCAGTGGTTAGATCATGGCGCTAGCAATATGCCATGGGTTCAATCTTGCACATACTCAGAAACAAATGTATAGCAAAAATGCAACATAAGTCGCTTTGGATTTATGCCAAATGTAATGTAATATAAACTTACTCTGTCAAGTCAACTTTCTTCAAAGCGTACATCTTGCCATCATATTTATGTTGAACTTTATAAACACAACCAAAGCCTCCTTTACCAAGTGTTTCAATCACAACAAAACACCGAGACAACCTAGAGACAACACAAACGTGTACACTTACTACACATCATTCTTAAAGTATTGTAGTACAGAATAATGTCTGACCAGTATACTTACACTGAATCTGAGTCTATAAAGTCTTCAGATGGTTGACTGAAAAACAAGAATTAGAGATCAACAATATGCTTTATTTTTACACGGAAATAAACAAACACAAGAGAAACATACCTGTCTTCATTATTAATCCACCGGTTATTCACAGATCTCTGTACTTGACCCTTGTCCTGCAGACTGTACAGATATTTATTCACACTTTTTCTGGACTGTCCCAGATCTCTGGCGATCTGATGAGCTTTCAAACCCGTCTTTCCTTCAGATCTCAAGATCTCACTCAGTTCTTTCTCTTCAGACACAGTTTCAGGCTTCAGATCTGGTCTTGGATCATCTGTCCGCTCGATTAGATCCCAGACAGGTGGAGATCCATCGGTTTTATTTATCCGTTTTGACTTCTCTAAACTGTACAAGTGTTTGTTTGCTATTTTTCTGCTTACCCCGAGATCTTTAGAAATAAGCAAAGCGGTAGATTTACCATTTCTCCTTAGGAAGTCAACGATTTTACTTTCCATCTCGCCTTTAGACAGTTTGCTTGTAAATACAGGTGTAATGTCAGAGTGTTTATCTATCCCGTCAGGTCTGGGTTTAGTGCTGAGGACTGCGGTTTTATACCTGCGTCTCTTAACCTTCAGTTTCGATTCTTTAGGAACTGGATACAGCACGCGCCGCCGTGGCCGCCGATCAGTTTCGAAACGTCACTGTGATTATAAATCATATCATACAGTCACTTATCAATATATATTTGATTAGACAGACAAATGAATAAACACTTTTATAAAAAGGAAAGATCTCGTTTCTTGGCGTTTTGGTTCGACTAACTTATATGATCTCTCTGCGACAGACTACACTTTTGTCAAATACACACATGTTCTAGTGAAGGATGAAACTCACACTTTGAGTTAAATGAATAATCGCACAAGTGTGAAAGTCTATCACATTACATTCATTCACAATATTCACTCACATATATTCTGCATCGCCTCGGTTCCCGTTGACGCTGAAAAGACGCAGAAACGATGCTAATCTTTCTTGTCACACCGAAAAATGATCAATTACATGATATGAGTCAAGTTAATAATATAGTTTTAATTCGTTCGCTAGTTTACATCACTGAATTACTAGTGGTTTTATACGTTTACTACTTTTATCGTAAAACTGTTGTCAAATACTAAACATCCAGCTTACACGCTCTGCGAATATTAACTCCCGCCTTCTTTCCTACATTGTTTGATTTGATTGGCTAGTGTGGCGCATTCTTCCATTTGATTGGCCACCTCAATACTTTTGATATAGGACGCTGCTGAGCAGGTCCAAGTAGAGGTTAAAGGGACAGTTCACACAAAAATGAAAATTCATGAATCATTCACTCACCCACCTCAGATTCAAAATCTGTATAAATATCTGTTCTGCTAAACACAAACAAAAGATATTTGGAAGAATGTCAGTAACCAAACAGATATCATCCCCCATTTACTGCCATAGTAAGGAAAATAAATACTATGGGAGTCAATGGGGGACGAGATCTGTTTGAATAATTCAATTCAATTGTATTTATATAGCGCTTTTCACAATTTCATTGTTGCAAAGCAGCTTTACATGCATCATAGTTAAAAAAGTAAGTAATAATAGATGACAAAGAGAATTTATAGACAGTATATGGTATTATTGCAAGCTTTTCTCTATGTAATGTACACTGATGAAACTTAAATAAATACTATGTTAGATTGTCAGAAACTGTCATTTATTCATTTAAAGTATATTATTTAATTTGGGTATATGTTATTGTAATATCGTTGTCAGTACTGGAAAAAAAATACAATAAACCAGAACAGAACAGTTTGCAATAAAACCAAGACATGCAGATAGAGTATGCATGTTAAAGTATGTTAACGCACATGTAAACTGTTAAACGTACGCCATTTATATTAACACAAAAGTAGCAGTCTTCCAGTGAGTAAGCCAGTTGCACGGTGGCAAGGAACCAAAACTCCACTATAGATGTATGTATGTATAAGAGTGGAGAAATTAAACTCTGGGAGAGACCAGACTCAACCGGGAGAGCCAGTTCTCCTCTGGCATATTAAAATAGCACTGCGGCAACTACAGAGAGAACGATTACTGTAAACCTTAATATTCCACGGAAAAAATAATTAACCGGGCTGACAAGTGAAAAGAGAAAAAAAGGATTTGTGGGGATAGAAAGAGACATATTAAGGTAGGATGAGGCTGTAGTCGTCATCAGGAGGGTTGCCCATTGTCACGAGCATCTGGCTAAGCTAGGAAGAGCATCAGGGATATACTGTCAGGACAGGAGTACTGACATTCTTCCAAATATCTTCCTTTGTGTTCAGCAGAACAAAGAAATACAGGTTTGTAACAACCTGAGGGTGAGTAAATGATGACAGAATTTTCATTTTTGGGAGGACTATCCCTTTAAGGCGTTATGCAATTTTCGTCGTGCACTATTTGCTAAATATTACGTAATAAAAACCAAGATCCGGACTCTTTACACTCATTCCAACGTGCCTGAAGTTATTTATCAACATTATTTCCTTAGGGAAATGAATCATGATAACCGTAACCATTGTAAATAATCATGTTTTATATTGAATAATAATAATAATAGTGCTGATGATGCCCTCTACAGGTTACTGTCATACAGCACAAGAAGCTCCGCCTTCATCTGCTCCGTGAATCTGATTCATGTTCACGCTGCTGGATCAGATCGGATCAGATGCGATAGAGGAGTCAGACAGCTGAGGTGATGATGGCGGCAGCGCTAGAGAGAGGAGGGCTTCGGGCTGCCTTCCTGAACCCGGGCAGCGGCGCAGGAGGAGCGGCTCCAGCGGCAGCGTGCGGCGGAGGATTCGCGGCCGGGGCGGTGGTGTGCGGCTCGGCGGGCACCGGGTCCATGCCGGTCCCCATGAACCTCTTCGCCACCTGGGAGATCGACCGCTCGTCTCCGAGCTGTGTGCCCAGGTCTGTACTGTCACTGTATGTGTGTTTGTGAGAGAAAGAGTGAGTGTCTTTGTCAAAACCCGAGATCATCTACATTTTGGGGAGCAGACAGTGATCCCAGCGAGAGAAAATGATGAATAAACAAACTAAATGATGTTTATTTGAAATGTAAAGATGCAGAAAGGTTTGTATGAGGGTTTGGTTAAGGGGTGTGGTTAGGGGTATGTTATTGAAAGTGCCGTTTGGTCAGTATAAAAACAATAGAAGTCTATAGCAAGTCCCTACGGAGATACCCCCAAAAAAGTGTGTGTGTGTGTGTGTGTGTGTGCGCGCGCGCGTGCGCGCGTGCGCGTTATTGATGTTTGAGCTCAGTTGTTTGTGTATTGTTTATCTCTCATCACTGTTGGTCAATAACATGAGGAAAATCTGATCAGCCAGCGTGACAAAACTTTTGCTTTAGCCATAATAATAATCATAACAGTAATAATAATATGATGTTGTTTTTGTTATTGTTTGTTCTGAACTTTAGTGGGGAATCATAAAAAGCTCGATTACAATCTTCAGTTATTAGCAGCTGAATCATTTTTACACAGACGTCATGTTATTGAATTAATGCTTTTCTCATAACTTTGGTGCTTTTGGATCTTAAACTCACCATCTTACAATAACTACAGCATCTGTTTAAAACAGAAGATGTAAATAATCTATAGATATCTATTTCTTCATGATACAGACTGCATCCACCTATATTTACTAGAGACATCGCACAATCCATTTTTATGCTTTGCATTTTTTAAAATCAAAATGTTATTCAGTTTCAGTTTTTGTATTAACAACGCGACTCTACTTTTCATTCCCTTCAGCATCATCTGTTTTTTCTCAATATGGGGAATTCCAGAATGTATTCACACCCCATTATAATCCGTTTGTTTCTTTTGACTGGGAAGTGTTTGGACGTTGTTGTTCCTCCACCTTTAATTTCATTCTGCACATGGAGAATAAGAGTCAGTTCAGTGTCCTGCAGATGTTTGGAGAGCGTTTCCTCCAGATGTGTTCTATATAACACGCTGTTTTCATTGGTGACATCACACGTCTCCTGCTTCAGACTCTGTCTTCTCTTCTTTAAGTGATGTTTTAGACATCTGGAAGCTTTAGGTGTTGAGACACACTGTATGGCATGAGTATGATGAGATATGACACGTTTTAAGAGCAGAGACATTATATGTTTATGTGTACAGTGATGTATTGTCACTCAGTGAGTATATATATATATATATACATTGAGTATGTGTGAGTACTGTAGATGTGTGTTACATCACCTGACTGAGGTCTTCTGAGAGGCAGCAGTGGTGCAGGTCCATTTATCAGCTCTGACCCAGATGTCTCCGCTCGCACAAAACCACTTTATCATCTCTGGGCACGGTGTGAGTGTGTTTGTGTAAGTGCGAATGTGTAGTTTAGTTTGTGTGTGTGCACTTTTGTGTGTGTGTGAGATTTTGCCTAAGTGTGTGTGTGTGTGTGTGTGTGTGTGTGTGTGTGTGTGTACGAGATTTTGTCTAAGTTTGTGTGTGTGTGAGTGTGAGATTTTGTCTAAGTTTGTGTGAGTGTGAGATTTTGTCTAAGTTTGTGTGTGTGTGTGTGTGTGTGTGTGAGTATGAGATTTTGTCTAAGTTTGTGTGTGTGTGTGTGTGAGTATGAGATTTTGTCTAAGTTTGTGTGAGTGTGTGAGTGTGAGATTTTGTCTAAGTTTGTGTGAGTGTGAGATTTTGTCTAAGTTTGTGTGTGTGCGCGTGCATGTGAGATTTTGTCTAAGTTTGTGTGTGTGTGTGTGTGTGTGTGTGTGCATGCACCTTTGTGTGTGTGCGTGTGTGAGATTTTGTCTAAGTTTGTGTGTGTGTGTGTGTGTGTGTGTGTGTGCACCTTTGTGTGTGTGTGTGCGTGCGTGTGTGTGTGTGTGTGTGTGTGTGTGTGTGCGTGTACGAGATTTTGTCTAAGTTTGTGTGTGTGTGAGTGTGTGTGTGAGTGTGCGTGTGTGAGATTTTGTCTAAGTTTGTGTGAGATTTTGTCTAAGTTTGTGTGTGTATGTGTGTGTGTGTGTGTGAGATTTTGTCTAAGTTTGTGCGAGATTTTGTCTAAGTTTGTGTGTGTGCGTGCACCTTTGTGTGTGTGTGTGCGTGTGTGAGATTTTGTCTAAGTTTGTGTGTGTGTGTGTGTGAGATTTTGTGTAAGTTTGTGTGTGTGTGTGTGTGTGTACAGTTCCCATGTGTCTGCCAGCTCAATGTAAGTGTTTCTCCTAACACATGTTCCTGCTTTTATTATGGTCAGTTCATCTTTCAAAGCGGCACATTTCGGTGCAAAAGGCTGTTGAACAAGAAGAAAGTCTATCGGGCATCTTTCATAAGAACTAACACAAAACAGAACCAAGAGTTTTAGTCTTGATCCCTTCATAGCATTAGAAAGATCCGATCTTTTGTATGCATTTCAGTTGAGTTTTTATTTTTCAATGTAAATCTGCTCTAAATGAGTTTCTGCAGGCATGAATTCGTGTTTATTTGTTATTATAGTTATAGTTTGCAGTTAAATATCATTTACAACAATCTTTTTTGTCTCAAAGGTAAAGAAACATTCAAATCTATTTGTTATAAATAATGATCGTGTTGTTGGCACAAACTGAAATGGGTTGTGATATGAAATTAATGTTGTAGAGTGTTTGGAGTTTTTGCTCCTCTCGTGGGTGTCGATGTTTCTCCTGCAGCTGTTCCCATGACACACGGACGTCTGGTTCTCCCACGCGGATCCGTAAGTGATCCGTCTCCAGCGGGAACCCCCTGGATCACACGCTGCATAGATGAGTTTAGAGAAGACACATAAGTGTTGTTTGGGTACTTGCAGCGTGTTTATTGTGTTTTTTGCGCTTGTGGTTATCAGACCTGGATTGGCGTGGTGTGATCCGGTTCTGTGGTTGGCATGGGAACAGATATGTGACTGTGATGTCATTTCAGTGGGATTTGTACCACATATTTGATCATTTCAGGAAAACACACAATTCAGACAGTTTTTGTAGTATAGTCTCTCTCTTTCTGTGACATTTATTTGAATTAAGGGATTGTTTTTTATTTATTCAGTAACCAGATTTGGTTTTTGTACCAGATTTTCTCTTCATATCCCCCAGAGGAGGAGAGAAATACACACAGATTATACTCCTTAATTCCTCATAGTTCCAGGAATAATTTTAGCAGCGTCTGGACCGACTAAAATCTCTTAGTGTGTTATTCTCTGTCAAAGGCAAGAGATGTGGTCACTTACAAATCAAGAACATCTGAGAAGAATCTGCCATACATCCTTTTTTTTCAATTGAAACATAAAGTTTTTTAAAAATATGACTTCAGTAATATTGTTGAGATGTGAACTGCTGTTTGGACCGTGATCCTGAGATGAAACCTGTTTTATAGACAGTATTTTAGCCTCCGTGTGGTGGCAGTGATGATGGCGCAGTCTTCTGTTTATAAATGTTGCTGAATGAGTCGCTGTGAATCTCCGGGGAATAAAGGGATTCATCTACTTTTCAGCACAAACCACAATCATTTCACTTCACACCAGGATTGTGCTGAAGTTTTGCTTTTTATCTCCGCTGAGAGGAATTGGATTATTTTATTGATTCTACAGTGACTGTACAAATACCTTTAACTTAACATTTATCATCAAGATGAGACACAAGAACTGACTCAAAAGCACCATTTGATCTTGATTTAGATTAAAATCTCTGCCAAATGACAAAGTTGATGATTTAAAAACCTTTAAAAAGACTTAATAGATTAATTCAATTGAGCGTTCTGGGCTTTTGTATGTAGTTTTTTAGAGAAGTCACTAGTTGTATGAGTTGTTTGAAGTGTTTGGTTCAACTGTATAAGGACAGTTGTGTTATATGTTATGTTATATGTGAGATGTTTTGTTTTGTGATTGTTAGTGAGTATTATAGATTCTATAGTGACTGTCTACGTCTAATCCTTCGATGTGATTTAAATGCTGGTATGACATTATTTGCGGTTGTATTATTGTATTGTAATCCAGTGGATGAATGTTTTCCAGAAGCTGAGCGTTTCTGATGTTCTGCATCAAATGAGATTGTGTGTGTGTGTTTCTGAGGTTCACATGTTTTTAGGCCAAAAGCTAGTGTGTTATGAGTTTATGTGAGTGTTTTAATACAGAATAGAACAGAATGTGTCCAGAAATGTTAATACAATTCTGTTAGATTGTGAATCTTCATGATTTGGTGATGAGTAAAAATCTGTGTTTGATTCATATAAATAACATCAGTTGACCGAAAACATACATGTTTGTACTAAAAGATTAGATAACTACTAAAATAACCCAATTAATAAAACAACAGTTTTTAAAAACAAAAGAGAATAAGTAGATTTTTAACATGTTCATGATGCTCTTATGGTTGAATTTTGTTCTTATTGTTCTGCAAGTTAAATATTTAAGGAATATTTGAAAAGAGTCATTATTGTTGTTAATGTGAGGTTTGAAGTAATGCACACACACGCACACACACACACACACACACACACACACACACACACACACACACACACACACACACACACACACAGAAAGTAGGCCATGTGTAGAACAGAAACAATCATTTCTCTCTCTCTCTCTCTCTCTCTCTCTCTCTCTCTCTCTCTCTCTCTCTCTCTCTCTCTCTCTCTCTCTCTCTCTCTCTCTCTCTCTCTCTCTCTCTCTCTCTCTCTCTCTCTCTCTCTCTCTCTCTCTCTCTCTCTCTCTCTCTCTCTCTCTCTTTCTCTCGTCCTCTGCGCTCAGGCATTTCCGGTTCTCTGTATGCCAGCAGCTACACAGGCCGTTTATTTCAAGGACAAAAATCTCTGTCCCTGCTGTCTCAAACATCGCCTGAAGAGAAAGCTACGGCACATTTATACAAATATCTGATGATCAGAAGCTAATAATCTGACATTACTTACACCTTTATTTTATATCATTGTACAACAGCCATTTATTTTATTGTAATACCAACAAAAACCTTAATGATCTTTAAGCTCCTTAGAATCTTCATTTTTTGTAAAGCTTCTTGTTTTGTTGTGTCTTGTAGCACCGCATCAGTCTCTGTATTCGTCTCATATTCTTTATCAGATTTATCATTAAACTATCAGAGCTGATATGTGTCGCTCTTCAGATCAGACTGAAATGATGGGATATCTTGTTAAAAATAAACTTGAGTTTTTTGCTGGTTTGTAATGTGAAATTCTTCAGAGCAGCAGCTGATAAAGACACAAACTTCTCGGTTCTTCTCATGTTTACTATCCATCTCACAGTGAGGTAATAAGTCTGTGTGTGTCTGACTAGACAGTTTATAAATGTAACAATTTCATTTTTATGGATGAATATACATTTCATGTCCTGATCAAATGAGCTCCTGCAGAAAGAAGCTCTGTTCACCGTCACTTTGTGCTTCCTGTCTTTTCTTCAGGACACACAAACATGAAGTGATGTAAGACTCATAGTGGGAAACGTGCTTGAAGGGTTTTGGCTTTGTGCAGCAGATGCTGAAAGGTTTTGTTTTGATTCAGAATCATTGCAGTGTGTTGCATGAACGTCTCTCATCATTATATAATCTCAATGAAGCAGAGAAGATTCCTTCAATCTCACACTGACATTTACATTTATGCATTTTTATCCATGAGCATCGTCCTCTCTCACATGGTTTTATGTGTGCATTCAATGCATTTCATCAGTTTGTGTTCACTGGGATTGAGCCTTTGCACTGTTAACTCAATGAAAGACCTTCTGGTGTCTGGATAATGTTGTTCGGTTGTGTGTCTCACACACACACACACACACACACACACACACACACACACACTCATCTGCTCTCTATATAAACACACTTTCATGAAAGCTCTTTTGTTAATGGCTTTGAACAGACTGTGTGATGCTGGAGGCCGGATGAGAGATTAAGATTGTGCTACAGCCAGTGTTGCTGTGCATTCATGTGTTCTTCAGTAATCCAATAAAGTGACTTGGATGATTATTTTTTCTCATTATTATCATCACCATCATTAAGAGATATTCACAGAAATGTAGAGATTATAGTGGGAATGTTCAGTTATGTTATCATGCATGAAAATAATCTAAAACATCTGGAAAAGTGCAAACACATACAGACAGAGATGTGCGCGCACACACACATGGAAGCATTCTGGGAGATATTAAAGCTGTCAGCTCTGTTTCTCTTTCTCACTAATCTTGTGAAGTGTTTCTTGTTTCATTGCTGTCACACAGATTTCACACACACACGCACACACACACACACACACACGCGCACACACACACACACACACACACACACACACAAGACGTGTGGTGGTGGATGGATGGGCAATGAATTGTGTAAATTGTGTTTGGCAGTAAAATATGGATGTGTTTGTGCTGTTACCTGATTTGCATAATTCCTTGAGAGAAGAGAATAAGATTGTGTGTGTGTGCGTGTGTGCGTGTGTGTGTGTGTGCACGTGTGTGTGTGTGTGCACGTGTGTGTGTGCACGTGTGTGTGTGCACGTGTGTGTGCGTGTGTGTGCGCGCGTGTGTGCGTGCGCGTGTGCGCGTGTGTGCGTGTGTGTGTGTGCGTGTGTGTGTGTGTGTGTGTGTGTGTGTGTGTGCGTGTGTGTGTGTGCGAGCAGCAGTAATTCACAATGAAGGAAATACCAGAGTGTCAGATTTCTGGATTCTCGTCTGAGTGCAGAGCATGCTGGGACATTTCTGTCAGTCTGTTTTTACTCTTGACTGCAGTGTTTCCTTTGACATCATCATGTTCATGTTTCAGAGGATTATTAATATAATTTAATATCTTAATGGAGATGCGCTGCTTGTGCGTCTGGATTGTTTCAGTGTTTGTGTCATGGCCATTAAACTGAACACAAACACACACTGAATCATGTCAGACTGCAGATAAATACTCATGTGTTTCTCTGTCCGTCTGTCTCTCTCAGGCTGTGTAGTCTGACTTTAAAGAAGCTCATCGTACTGAAGGAGTTGGATAAAGAATTAAACTCGGTGCTCATCGCTGTAAAGATTCAGGTGAGTTTTGACCCATGAAGCCTCAGTAGGGCACTACAGGGAAAGGCAACATGTGACGCTCTTTTAAACAGCTGTCGGTCAGTGACTTACTCTGTCCAGTTTTATCATGGTACATCTTCACAACATCTTTTAAATGACAAAGTGTTGAATGTGAATTGTAAAGTGATGCATTATTTGCACGCCGTGCGTCTTCAGGGCTCCAAACGCGTGTTGCGATCCAATGAGTACTTCCTGCCGCCCAGCGGTCTGATGGAGACGAAGCTGGAGCTGACGTTCTCACTGCAGGTACATCTCACATACGCTGTCTGAGACGGTTCAGACATCTGATGGCACTCATGTTAAATATCACATCTATCAGACGACATGCAGGACCAGAATCTATCACATTTACATAGTTCAGTATGGATTCATCTGCTTGTTTTAAAAGCATCATAACAAAGGAGAATAAAAATGTGAAATGGAGACTTTATGTCTGCTATCAAAAACAATACAATGTGATGTCAAAATCCTTAAATCAAGATACAAAATAGAAATATTTCACTGTTGTTTCTGAAGGTTTCTCTTCTGTTTTTGTTATAACAGTATCCACACTTTCTAAAGAGAGACGCCAACCGCTTACAGATTCTCCTGCAGAGAAGAAAACGCTATAAAAACAGAACAATCCTGGGCTACAAGACTCTCGCTGTTGGTGTCATCAACATGGCGGAGGTAAAACGGTGATCATCAAACATTCAGATCTGTCATGATCACACCGAGTGCTTTATTGTTTCTTACTAGTCGAAAGATGTGAAGAAGAAGAAGAGTCTCTTTATACACGTCTGTGTGGGTGAATTGTGTGTTTGTGGAGTGATGTTCATCCAGATGGTCTTTGTGAAGGTGTTGCAGCACCCGACGGATGGAGGTCAGATTCTGGGTCTCCACAGCAACATGAAAGACGCTCCGGCACGCGTGGCCGAGATCAGCGTGTTCTCTCTGTCCAGTCAACCCATCGACCACGAGTACAGCAGCGGCCGGACGAGAGCTCAGATTAAAGCCTGTGGTGAGCCGTCACTTCACAACACATGACTGATGCTGAGACTATGACTGATGTCTGGTGTGTGTGTTCCTCAGATCGTTCTCCAGACATGGATAATTACTCCGAAGATGATGATGATAGTTATTCATCCGAGCAGGAGGCCAGTGATGATGCTGTACACGGTCAGGTCAGTTATAAAGAGAGTGAAACGTGATGCTTAGAGACCGATGAAGATCATCATTGATGATGATGATGATGATGATGATGATGAGGTTTACACACAAACACGTGACTTTCAAAGATTCGTATTTGTCTTCCTCACGTTGTAGGATCTGTACGATGAAGACGACGATGTACGAAAGCCGAAGAAACCCCGACGTAAAATGATCCGAACCATCTCGATGTCACGAGTGAGAAGAACCGTCTCTCTCAGAATCACATATTACATCACTTCCTCTGAGAGGAGTGTGTTTCATTATAAACTCATCCTGTCATCCACAGCAACCCAACTTCAAACAGAAATTTGTGGCCTTATTGAAGAGATTCAAAGTCACAGATGAGGTGAGCCGGATTTCTGAATCAGACCGTTTCTCATAGTTGTTTAGCAACTAACAAAAAAAGTGTTTATGTTCATTTGTGTTAAAAGCAATGAGGTGTGTGATATTTGGTAGATTTATAGTTTTAAGAATATGTTTTTTAGAGAATGTTAGCGATTCACGTCTGTGTTCAGGTTCTAGATTCAGACCCGGTGGATCAGACGCAGGAGGTGGAGGAGGATTTGGATCTGTTGTATGACAGTCTGGAGGTTTATAATCCGAGTGACAGCGGTCCGGAGCTGGAGGACACTGAGAGTGTTGTGAGCACGCCCAAACCCAAACTCAAGTAAACGCTCCACACATTTCATTACTTCTGATATAATAACGGATCGAATCACATCACTTGTCCGTCAAAAGCCATGTTGTGTGTTGTTATGTATAATACAAGCTGCAGAACGGGTCTAATGTCACATGTTTGTGTTTGCAGGCCGTTTTTCGAGGGCGTCTCGCACTCCAGTTCTCAAACGGAGATCGGCAGCGTTCACAATCATCACACACACGTCTCCAACACGGTGAGCTGAACGCACACTTTTACTTCACAGTCCGGCTGATGTCATCATGTTTTATTATAGATGGATATTAATCTGAGCATGTGCTGGACTGTAAACACTCTGAGAATGCGCACACGCACACCTCTGAGGGGTGGGTCAGGATGATTAGGGGTTTATGGGTATTTTTAGTGCCTGACATCAGATCTGTGTGTATCTGATCCGTGCGCGTGCTGTGTCTGGAATCACAAACACTCGAGGGTGAGACGCATAATGAAGGCAGGGATGTGTATACACGGAGCGGTTTGGAAGCGTCGGCACATTCCAGCGAACCGTCACAGGCTATAGAGGGAAGCGCTCTGTGTTTTCAGTTTCAGTTTGAAATGTCATTTGACTTGAACCCTATTGAAGATGATGCAGTTTTATGTTTCAGACTGAGTTGAGGATGACAAAAGTATGATTGCAGGACTGATATAATGTATTTTACAAGTGTTCTTTTTGTATAGTTGTATGTCTGCAATGCTAAAAAAAACTCGAACAGAATTTTGTCTGAGTATTTAAAGCACGCTGGGCTTCTACACCACCTGCTTTCAGATATTTTTATTCCTCTACTGACACACTGATGTTAAAAGTGTTTCTCATAGAGTTTGAGTTTACATCCATCATGAGCTGATGCCTCATAAAAAATCTAAACAATTCTGTCTTCATTCATTCAGCCTCACGTCATGTCAAAATCTGTGTGTGAGTCTTTCTTCAGTGGAACACGAGAAGATATTTTGAGAAATGTCTCAGTGGTTTTGTGTGGAAGTCAATGGAGTTCAGTGTTGTTCAACATTCTTCAAAATATCTTCTGTTGTGTTCTGAACAAGAAAGAAACGAATACAGATTTGATGTGAGGATGAATAATTTATGTATTTTTGTTTTGAATGAACGATTCTTTTAAGTTGAAGTGATGATCATTACAGGAAAAACACAGATGGCCCGTCCACAGCGAGGAGAGGAATGTATGAATAATCTCTGCTGTTTTCTACATGTGCAGGGCTGTGACTTCCTGTCAGTGGATGTATGTAAAGGATCACGGCACCAAGAAGATGGCGGTACGGATACATCGGCTGGGGTGAGAGATCTGATTTACTGGTGTGCTGCTTTGTTCAAGTGCATTTCCAGCTCTTTACTGTCTTAAAAATATATGTCATAAGTCATATTTAGAAGGATTGACTGAAACTTCTGGTGCCCAACGTTTCTAATTTCTCCTTCAGTCACCCCCAACGTTAATCTTCTTTGCTTATACGTGATGTTTTTCTAGAGATCGAGAGAGGAAACATTAGGTCAGGCGGTGTTTATTCTGACAGGTTTGATAGATGCTCGGGTGGAGATGTTTTGAGTGCTGTTGAGGCATCGGTTGGTGTTTAATTGAACTCCACCCTGCGTCTCGCCGCCTTCTCCCCGTGAGATTCGTACATTATTCAGATGGAGAGGAAATGAGCCGACCTCCCGCTGACATCTCTGACCTTTCTCTCTGACTGTGTTCAGATTATAAGAGGCTGTTTTCAGACCATCACTTTCACTTTGTTTTGTGGTTAGACTTTGACATTTTCATTTTCACATTAATACAGAGAGCAGCAAAACGCAAAAACATTTCAACATTAGATGAGAATATATTTCCGTATGATACGTTCATTCATGTACGTGTTGACATTATTTAGATTTGCAGTCGTTTGCATCAGTACGATCATTACTAGAGAATCCATTGTATTTGTCTAGTGATATGGTTATCCTTTTATTTTTGTATTAATTATTCATTCCTTCATTCATGTGGTGTTTCCGCAGGAGGTGGACGCGGAGCATCATGGGATAGCATCGACAGATGTGTCGGCCGGTTGGGAGCCAAACACGGATCGATCGAGCAGCTCTGTTGGAAAACTCTGCAAGACTGAATCCCAAAGTCACATGTCACCCAGGTAGACATTATCATCTCATCTCTGCAGCTCAGGCTGTGTGACGTTTACTTTTGTAAAAGAAACACGTCTTTGCACTTCAGTAAAACAGATAATCGGGTGCTACGGCAGGCGAGCAGGACGTCTATGAAGGACAGACAAAATTCCAAAGTTCAGAGCGACCGTACGGCCAGCGTGGACAGCGAGTTATCGCCCGACGCCCGTATCACCACACAGGTACATCATATCTAGTTCCTCAAATCTCCATGTTAGTGTTTACAACATACATCATTGCATCTCTGTAACTTCTTGTTTTAATGTGTTTCATAAAGAGTTGTTCTGTCGTCCAGGTGCCCAGGAAATCTGTGTATGATCAACTCAATCAGATTCTGATCTCTGATGAGAGACTTCCTGAAAACATCATCCTCATCAACACACTCGACTGGCAGGGTCAGGTGTGTCATATGAAATTGACCAATTCACTTTGGTGTTATTTGTACATAAACACACCATAATATAAACTGACGCATGTTCTCTGAGGAACGCAGAAGATGCTTAAACTATTTTATAGTTTATAAATACTTGATCAGTTCTCCGCAGTAATTTAGTCATGCTTTTTTTTTTTAAATGCCAAATGTCCATCCGTATATTGATTTATGTTGATTCTTTTAGTTTTTATATTTACGTGATTCTCATGTTCCAGAGATTGGTGTCTTTATCTATTTAACACCTCAGTTCTCAGAGATACATGAACTGTGTCTGAAAAACAGTGATTTGAGTTATGGCAGTCAGATTAACATGATATATACATAATATAAATGTATTTATTTGAATTATTTAGCTTTCCTGTAGCTCAGCGGTTAGATCATGGCGCTAGCAACGCCAAGGTCATGAGTTCCATCCCAGGGATTGCACATACTCAGAAACTAATGTAAAATGTATAATGCAATGTAAGTCGTAAATGTAAAATGTAATGAATTGTGTTTTGTGTGATGTTCTGTGTTGTTCAGTATGTTGCGGAGGTTCTGCAGAAACACTCTCAGCCCATCGTGTCCACCTGCTCGGCCGCTGATGTCCAGGCTGCATTTAACACCATCGTCACACGCATTCAGAGATTGTGAGCAGACGCACACACGCACGCACGCACGCACACACACACAAACACACGCACGCACGCACACACACACAAACACCCTAACACACACACACAAACACACGCACGCACGCACGCACACACACACAAACACCCTAACACACACACACAAACACGCACGCACGCACACACACAAACACAGGCACACATGCACGCACACACACACAAACACAGGCACACACGCACGCACACACACACAAACACCCTAACACACAAACACAGGCACACATGCACGCACACACACACAAACACAGGCACACACGCACGCACACACACACAAACACCCTAACACACACACACACAAACACGCACGCACGCACACACACAAACACAGGCACACATGCACGCACACACACACAAACACAGGCACACACGCACACACACACAAACACCCTAACACACACACACACACGCACGCACGCACACACACACAAACACCCTAACACACACACACAAACACGCACGCACGCACAAACACAGGCACACACGCACGCACACACACACAAACACAGGCACACACGCACGCGCACACACACACACACAAACACCCTAACACACACACACAAACGCACACACACGCACGCACACACACACAAACACCCTAACACACACACACACAAACGCACGCACACACACACACGCACGCACACACACACAAAAACACACACACACACACACACGCGCTTATCTATGTACATGTTAACGTCACGTCTAGGAACAAATGTGTCTCCTCCCACAGCTGTAACTGTAACGCTCAGACTCCGCCCACCATTAAGGTCGCGGTGGCGGGCGATCAGGGTTACCTCAGCACTGTACTGAGATTCTTCGTTGATCAGCTGGCCAATAAGACGCCCGATTGGCTGAGCTACATCCGCTTTCTCATCATCCCTCTTGGTAAGTCAAAACACATTAGAGTTGTTAGCGATGTGATGACAAACAGAGGATTATTGGTGTTGTACACTGTATTTGTGCTTCATTTCAAAGGTTCTCATCCTCTCGCCAAGCATGTGTCATCGTTCGATAGTAAATTCAACAGTATGTTCATGGACCCGTCGTGGAGAGAGCTGTTCTGTCGCGTGGAGCCTCCGAGCGCAGGTACTCACTGAACACATCATCTGCTGAAGAGATGATTTCTGATGATGGGCTGATGTCATGTGTTCTCTACAGACACCGTGGATGTGGCAGGAAGAATCATTCAGTATCTCGCTGGAGCAAATGTGTCTCATCAGTTCCCAATCTCTGAGGCCATGCTGACCTACAGACAGAAGAGGTACAGACACCCTATATATGTGTTTGTGTTAACAGAATAATCATTCGGTATCCTTTGTTGAAGAAGTAAATATTGACGAAACGGCTATTTTTGTGCGAAACACAAGCCATCTTTAATCTGCGTTTTATGTAACTCGGTGTGTCTTTGAATGACGTCATGGTCATTTGTGTGTTTGTTGTTATGGGATGTAATGGAACAGTTTTCTAGTGAATATGGCAGCAGTGAATGTAGACAGATGAAAGTTGTGTAGCACAGGTTTTGGTGGCGTTTGTACATAATCTAGCTAAATGTAAATGTAAATCTAAAGTAAAGGTACCAAAACTCAATGGTTAACCGTCAATGAGTTTTTCTCAGACTTCTCGTAGCTTGTAAGCGAATATAAATGTGAATTAATGCGAATAAGCGAGCACGCTGGTTCCAGATAAACAACCATGCTCAAAACTGCTCTGTTACACAGCTAATATTACAACAACATATCTTGGTTCTGACAAACAACAAAACTCACATACTTATGCGAATGAAAGCAACCTCCTCGGGGTGATTTTAAGACCATCTTTCTCTCCAACGCGTCTCCGCTGGAAAGTCTTTATAATATTAATGCGGGTTGTAACTTTAATCTTTCTTTTTACACTTAAAATCCACAGACCCTTTACTCTTAAATAAGACATCGCTTTTTCTACAGTGTTTAATGGCCGCTTGCTCTCTTCCCAGAAACGCCTCTTACTGCTCGACCAAGTTTTTTTTTTTAAATTCTAACTCTAACTAATATGCTGCTTTTTCTTCAGTAGCTTTATCTCTAACCCATTTGTACTCATTGTCTTCTCATCTTTTGCATCCCAAGGAAAAGAAGTTTGTATTTTGATTTATACATCAGGTACATGAACCCTGACCTCTGAGTATCTCTCATGTGTCATGTGTCAGATCTCTTGTGTTTCACACACCACACGTATGTTGATCTTTATATAATCCTGTCTGCTGTTGGAGTAACCAGAGATAACACACACCGTCTTTTACCTCTTTGATTTACTTTGTTTAAAACAAACGTGAAACTCAACACATGTGGTTCCTGCTCAGGTCATTTTATCAATATAATAAAAAGGCTAAATATTCAATGGGTCTTTATTCTGTTAGTAATATTAAGGTCTGAAAAAGCCAATTGTTGTATTTAATAAAAGTTTTTAACTCTTTGTATCTCTTGTCAGTATAGAGGAGGGTTATTGTGTCTCATTTTCATGATTTTAATGTTTCAAAATGTTAAATGTGTTGCCAAGGTTTACTTTGTTATAAATGATATTTTCATTAATGTGTTTTATTAACTTTGGAGCTTTGCTAATAGGTGTATGTACTGTATGGAGAGCGAGAGAATGAAATTGATGAATTACTGTTGTTGTTGTTTGTATAATATTAATGCAACACAGTTGAGTTTGGGACACATCAGCTTGTTCAAATAGAGATCTTCTCTTAGTCTTTCGTTCTTTTTCTGCCCGCTCGACACGTGATGCCAACAGCAGCGTTTGTGTGTGTTTGAGTGTTTGTTCATCACAATGTGATTTTCTGTGAATCCCTCACACAGATATTTTACTGCTCACACAGCTGTGCTTATACACAACCTCTCTCTCTCTCTCTCTCTCTCTCTCTCTCTCTCTCTCTCTCTCTCTCTCTCTCTCTCTCTCTCTCTCTCTCTCTCTCTCTCTCTCTCTCTCTCTCTCTCTCTCTCTCTCTCTCTCTCTCTCTCTCTCTCTCCACAGTGCAGATGAAGACTCGTGCCAAAAATTTGTGCCATTTATCGGGGTGAGACTCTTTAACTTTGACTGATTGTTAAATAATCTGTTTTTATTGACTGAGATCAATACACGTGTTTAGTTTGGGGTGTAAAATTCTTCTTGTCATTTTCTCAAGCAGCTTCTTGAGGTTTCTTTTAAAACACAATTGATTATGTACTCTTAGGGACTGATTTTTCTTTTTTATTCAATCGGAAGTCATACATTTCAAAGTTATATTTTTCTACAAATCTAAATCTGTTTTATATGAGAACCTGATATATATATATATATATACCTGTATGTAATGTCATTTAATGATAATGAGGTGTAAGAATTGTGGAAAATAAATGTTTCACACAGTATTTCCTGAAAATGTTTGTAAGAGCAGAAAAACATGCATAAAATATTGAAATAAAAAGAAGTGAAATGAAATGGATGTTTTGGTTTCAGGTCGTGAAGGTGGGGATTGTGGAACACAGCCTCTCAACATCAGGTGAAATGATATATAATGTTCATCAGTTCTTTACATCACATCATAAACTCTTGTCATTCTGGATTTTACAGCTCGAGCTGTTAAAAAAATATTGTGTATTTTTTGTTGTCTCAGTGGATTCTGATGATGCAATGTGCGGTAATATGGGTGTCGTGTCCCCACCCACTGCACAGCAGGCCACGCCCCATGGGAAGGATATTTATGGGACTCCGCCCCCTTCACCCTCTGCATGTGCTGCTTTCACTGGAGCTGGGTATGACATCATCACTCAAATCTGTATCGACAGTATGTCTGTAAAAACATTAAAGAGCTGTAAGATGACATGAGTGTGCATGCGTTCAGTTCTCTGTGTACAGGTGGAGAGCTGATGGGGCTGCAGGTGGATTATTGGACGTGGCAGGGTGGAGAGAAGAAGCGTGAAGGTGAGCGCAGAGACGTGGGCTTGAAGAACACACTGAAGAGTCACTTCCGCTCCCTGCAGGTGAGCCGTCTGCCCAGCGGCGGGGAAATGACTCCTCACAGCATGGCCATGACCGTTGTCACTAAAGAGAAGAACAAAAAAGGTACGCGCACACGCAGAGCATGTTTGATTGACAAGAGTAAATAATGTCCGAGGATGTCGGAATGTGCAGGTGTGTTTATGTGTGTGTTGTGTTGCAGTGATCTTTCTCAGTAAGAAGCTGAAGGAGAAGGATGTGGACTCCAGGAGTCAGGTGATTGACGGCATCAGCAGACTCATCTGTACGGCCAAACATCAGCACACGATGCTCAGAGGTGACGCCCCTACTCAGCATCCATTTCCTGTGATGTCATCAGAGAATGACAATGGCCACGCCCACAGGATGTCAATTAAAATCGATAATTCAAATAGATGAAATAAAACAACAGAAATGTCATACATTTAGCATTTGTTTAGTTAATTTGTTCAATTCTTCCTGCTGTTTATGCTTTACAATGGTCTGTAACTTCTTACATTTGATATTTTATTCTATTATAATTTATTGGACTACACTTAAGGTACAGCAGTTTTTACAGCGTGAATTTCTTAAATCTACTTCATTTCTCAGCTGTTAAAGTGGAATTTCAAGTCAATTCTTGCTTGTGAATGTGTGTTGTTGTGTTTCAGTGTGTATAGATGGAGTGGAGTGGAATGATGTGAAGTTTTTCCAGCTGGCTGCTCAGTGGCCCACACATGTCAAACACTTTCCTGTCGGTGTGTTTGGATACAGCAAACCCGTATGATTGGACGCGTCTTGAGTTTCCTGTGGAAACTTGACTGTCTGACATGAAGTGTTCTCGATGTGTACATTTGTATTGTTGTGCGTGTGAGAGAGAGAGAATTATTTGATATGAAAGCAGTTTGCCGTCATACAGCGATGGATGGCGACAGTGAAGCACTTTGTGTTGTTTTTACTTTTTTATCATTTCTGTGAAATCTTGTGGAGAATGTCGTCAGGTGCATGATGGGATACTGAAGGTGTGTTGCTGTGAATTTAGTTGGACTGTCTTCTCTCTCAATGTAGGACCTCTGTGTGTGTGTGTGTGTGTGTGTGTTTGTGGTTACATTTTTAATATGACCATATATATTTAACCTGCTTTTTATTTTCAAAGCACACTGTGCAGAAAGCAAAAAATGAACAAAATGAAGGTAAAGAGGCACAAAACAGGGTCTTTTCTACAGCTGATCAACACATTAGACTTATCTTGCCTTGGCACTTTAATATACCTCAGTAGAAACCATGTGCATTGTAGAATCATGACTCAACATCTACATACATGACATGACATTATTATTATTGTTTTAACCCATCAGATAGATCACAGTTAACATCACCGGAGCAGAAACACTTCAGGATTGTGTCACGTGATCTGAAGTCGTCCATGAGCTCCGTCTGGTGATCACACCCAGAAGAAAGTGTTATTGCTCACAGGTTTCTCTTTTATTCTCGGATCAACTTAGTCTCTGATGTTTTGTTCAATTTTTGATATTGCAAGAGCAGCACATGATCCAGGTATCGGGTGAGATTTTTAGGATCAACTTCATAAGTTTTATTTGAAATCTGACAAGATAAAAAAGATAAAATGACCTTCAGTATTTTAGCACTAAATATTAAAATCTCATCATTTGTATTTGTTCTAACAGAGGGAAAGTGTGTGTTTGTAATGGTGCTTCATGTGTTTTGGTGATGAATGTATTGTATGTACAGTATTAACAGTTCAAGGATTATTTACAGTAACTCTTATCTTCTCTTATAACTAACCACTCAAAATTTCAACGAAAGCTGCTTTTAGTAACTTGCAAAAGTGATTTGATACTAAGCACATTAATACAGAACTTGTATTATTTTTAAGAACCACTACAGACTCTCCATGTGTTCAAACATAGACATGATGGACTCTGTGAATGTCTTTAGAAAAACAAATGATTTGTCATTTCTTGTTTTTGTCAGCCACTATGTCTTTAAACCCTTTGCTTTGTACTTGTGTTCTAAGTGTTTCATATATTTAATAACATATTTCAAAAATGTCAGGAAACTGTCCCACATTACTCCAACTGGATTGTAAACCGTAACCGTAACTTGATTCTCCTCTTTAATCTCAGACGCTGATGGCGGCACCTTTGCACACAAACTCATTCTAAGAGACTTGTAACCACTCATGAAAACGTTGTTTTACCTTTGCATGTTCTACATTTGGAGTATGTTACAGTATTTTATAGCTTTATACACATACACATGCAGTTGTGTTTTAATAAAATGTTTTTAACTTCACATGCTTGTCTTTCTCTTTATTGTCATGAAAACAGCAGGTCAACAGAAACGGATCCAAACGCATGTTTGTTCGTTTTATTCTGATTTTAAATTAAATCCAGAGTCCGGTCCTGACAGACCACATGAACACACATCATCACGACTTGGCCGCTACAGAGGGCAGGTTGATGAAGCTCTTCATGGGTGGCAGCGGTTTGATCTTGCGGCCCGCCCAGCCTCCCTTCCTCTTCCACAAGCCGCTGGACGGTCTGATGCCCAGCCAGCGGTTACGCCCGGCTTTTCCGATGATGCGCTTGTTGTGGTCAACATTGGACACTCGGCCAACAGTAGCCACACACGTCTCCAGAACCTGAGGAGAAAAGTTTAACTTAACATATCATCTACAATCAAAAGTTCTGTTGTGATACATTTTAAAATGTTTTGACTAGACTAGTAAGCCGCTGGTTTGAGTGCTTCTTACTTGAATCTGATGTTTGGAAGGAAGCTGAACGATAGCTGTGCCGTTTACTTTACGAAGCAGAACGCCACATGTGCCTGAGTCACAATATGAAACTCGCTATAATTATATTTGACACAAAATAGTCTATAAAACTGAAATCTGGGACAGTGAGTCATACCTGCAGCCCGTATATATTGAGCTCCCTTTCCAGGGTACAGCTCCAAATTATTGACCAGCGTCCCGACAGGAAGAGCACCCAGAGGATGAGAATCTCCCTCGTTGGCTAAAACTGCTATGCGTCCGATCGTACCAGACGTCTTGATAACATCTCCAGATTCCATGTTTTCTGTAGCAATGATCCAGCGCTTACGGCTTCCACCAGCGAGCAGAGCGATATCCGCGGATCTGATCGGAGAAGACGCAGGATGAGATGAGAACAGGACAGATGAAAGACATTGGGTTTCATTTCATTCACTGACCTGCATGGATCGTATCTCACTTCAACAACCTTCTCCACGATGGGCTGATCTTCTTTTCCCGGTTCATAGCGCAGACGCTGAAAGTCAACCATGCGATACCTCTGTTTGTGGCCTCCGCCGATGCCGTGCCTTATGACTTTACCTGCGGTACACAATGAGACCAGAAGTGTGCATTAGCATTTTGATATGAACAACATGTACGGTTGCAGATGTTTGGCCGCACCCGTGTAATCTCTTCCTCCGGTTTTCTTCATTCCGATGGGTCGGATGGTGTATTTCTCTCTCTGTTTCCACTGAGTGCGGTTCTGCTGCTGTGAAGCGCTCGTGATGAAGTCTCTCCATACCGTCAGTGAACCCCTGACGTCTACAGCTGGACAAACAGATCTGTTCACAATCTGTGAGTTGAGAACATGTGATCAGGTGGTGTTAACATACAGTCAGTTATGGTTTAAGAGAATGATGCTGAAGATCTCACCTGGGACGGTCCAGTCCGAGAGCCCAGCAGAGACAGAGACCTCAGAGCAGAGGATAGAAGATTTACACTCATCCTCAACCTGAACCTGAACCTGAACCTGAACGCACGCACACACGCACGCACACACGTCACGTATGAGTTTGTTACACACCGTGAAGGCAGTGAAATGCATTTCCTGCATGTCTG
Source organism: Oreonectes daqikongensis (assembly GCA_026939265.1). Taxonomy (NCBI): domain Eukaryota; kingdom Metazoa; phylum Chordata; class Actinopteri; order Cypriniformes; family Nemacheilidae; genus Oreonectes; species Oreonectes daqikongensis. The sequence continues at coordinate 1,323,198 of JAOTQM010000500.1, forward strand.
ATAAACTGGGTAAGTTTACATTTATATTAACCTAAAGCCAAATGTAAGGGACTGTTAAATACATTTTGTACAATGATAATCATGATTTAATTTAATTAAATTTCTCACAATATTTGCAAAGTAGCTTTATAATTTTGTAACAAGTAGCAGAGACATAAAGAAAAAAATTATATTTCAAAGATACATTAACGTTACTAACTGTAAAAATAACGGTTACATATCCGATACACATGAAATTAATCAAAACACAAGTGACATTACTTTAGACTATCAGTCCTGTCATTTATCATTCAAATAAAAAATAACCATAAACTCTCACTGTGATATTTAGCTGATAAACTCGCTGTCCTTCATTAGCCTCACGTTAGCAACCCATGACGTCGCGCGGTGATGACGTAACGAGCTCCTGACGGGCTTATTCTGCCATCTGCAGGCAAGTGACGGTATTGACCTCATTAACTCACTTTATTCAAGAATTTATAAAATCTTACATTTACCACAGGTTAAAACCCACCTTATTTTAATTCCAAAGACATATTGGTGCAACTATTTAAAAATATATATATATATATATATACACATACATACATACATAGTCAGAAGAATATATACATACAAGAACATAAATACATTATGAATTTTTTCATGTTGTTCATTATCTCCCTTGCTTACTTCAGTTTAATCTTCCTAGTAACATGGTCTTGTTCAGTGTGTTGACAAAATGTTTTATGCTCTCATACTTGTGGATAAAAGCGTCTGCCAAACGAATAAATGTATGTATGTAATTTTGTTGTACATTTAAAATACAAGAATATTTGTTTTGATTCTGCTGGTTCATGTACTTGGAAATATCAGTTATATGTTGATAACGCTATATGTAGTAAACGTTCTTTTATTTTGACCAATTTAATAACATTAAATCAATATATTTGAAAATATATATTTCTCTATATTTGTAAACCATACTTATATATAATTTGGAAATCAATCACGATTTTAATAAGTAATCAAGTTTTGTTTTTGGCTCTGCTATGAAAGCCGCGCCCGTTCAAAAAAACAACCACCGCCTGCGCGGTGACGTCATTTCTACCGACGCGTCTGTGCTTTCGCGCATGCGCAGTGTCATACTGATGTGGACATCTTGCATTAAAGGGTCTCCGAGCGATTCCTGACAAAAGCAAACACTCCAGGTGGGACATTTCTCTTCATACAGCGATATTTATGTTTGCGTGTTACACTAGTGTTTGTGTGTTTACCCATGAAAGCGTGTGTTTGATTTATAACACGGTTTGTGCTTCACATGATGTAGATGTGTGTGTGTTTCTCCGGCTGTCTCTCAAATCATAATGGACAGTCTTTATGATCATTAATCTTAAATCATGTCTACCGCTTACATAAACAGTGTTTATTATCATTATAGTTTCGAAACACATAGAGCTTCCTTCATAGACAGCCGTTTGAGACGTCATGTTTTATATGAGCAGATCTTTTGTGTTTATTGAGCTGTGACTACCACACCTCTGAGATGCCCTACAGTCCTCTCTAGGTTTGAGTAATAGAATAATGTTATATTTAGTTAGTGTGTTAATCGAAATAATTACAGAGAGATTAAAGAGAAGCAGTGGATACTGGAGAGAAAGACAGATTAGGTTTAAATGAATCCCATCATTGACATAATATTGTGTTATAATAAGTCTTTATGAGCCTTACTTACTGTTATATTTCATTAAATTGACATTATTATTTTTACGGTTTGTACATGTACATTTTGTAGCCTTCTATACAAAGGCCAATGTAAATGCGAAACTTATTTTTCTTACTTAACATATAAATGTATAATAAACACACATAAATATGCACTGTAAACATACACATGTTCATTTGAACAGATGTAATGTGGTTTATTCGGTTCTAATTTATGGTTCTAATGGGATGTAAGTAGGGATGCACCAATACCATTTTTTAAGGACTGAGTACGAGTACCAATTTTTATTTTCTGGTATTCACCGATGACTGTACCTGTATTTTCCAATTTTTAAAGGCCAACACATTGAGACTTCAACAGCTTCTTCATTACAAACAACTCAAACACATGAATAAAACACATACGGAAATGATTTTATTAACTTTCATGCCCAATAACCTCAAAGGGCATAATAATCAAGGACATAATGACAGATAAAACAAAAACTATATGTAGGCAGTCAATCAATTAGGATCCATTTTCAAAAGTAAGAAGCATGAGGTATCAGTCTTTGGTATTGGGCCTGATACTGATACTGCATCCATAGATGTAAGTGCATGTAGCTGTGGATCAATGAGGCTTATTGTTATTATTTACAGATGTAAAACAGGACCAGTGCTGGATTACATCCTAAAGATTTAGTATACAAGAAATGGTTAAAAAATAACTAGGGAACTATAATCATAATAACCTCAGCGAGACTTTAGTGTGGTTCTGTCTCTTTCAGTGAATACATTAGTCATGATCATAATGTGTTATCAGGGCAATGGTATCTTAATATTTACTATGTAAATGAAGGATTACCATGTTCACATCCCATGATATTTGCATGCTGCTTCAGAGAATACTGGCTCGTGCTGTTTCTGTTTGGTGCTGGTGGTCTTTTATAAATGTTCTATAGTGCTTCTCTGCCGGGTGAAAGATCTGTAGACTGTTTAAAGTGTTTTTCTAATGACCATAATAATGTAAATGATATATTTATCATAATAATTACGTCTGGATAATGTCTGATGTGTCTGATGATACGGCTCACTCATGATGACCGTGTAACCCGTCACGCCAGTTTTGTGTGTAAGCGGCTCTTTATGTTTTTTGTCATAACATCAAGGAAAATATTCAAGATTTGATGTAATGCACTTCTAAATGGAAATTCTGAGTAATATGTGCTCATAATGTGTATTTGTAAATATGTTGTGCACAAGTTTAGATGTGAAATGAATGAAACACATTGATTAAACTCTTCACATTGTCTGCTTGTTCTCCAGCATCTAAAAGACTCAAATACTTCATTTTCTGTTGTGCAGGAACATTTTAAACAGATCCAAACACTTGTGAAAGCTAACATGCACATTATTTGTTCACATTGAAATGTTGTTGAATTATTTCATGTGGAGTCCTGAAGTTTGTTCAGTTCCTGTGAGCAGAGCAGGTCCAACCCTTTGGAAAGAATCTGACCGCATGTCGTGTGCAACTGTTCATTTCTTATTGTGTGCGTGTATGACATCATGAGTTTCCGATGTTTTATTTGGTTGGTTTTAAGTCTCTCATCTGTCTGTCTGGTTCTTCTGCTGTTTTCTGTGAGTAGCAGAAGTTACTTCTGACCGTTACACGTATTTTATTCTCCTGTCTCACATTTAATGTGACTGTTTAGTGTGTTCTTGACTGTTTGAAGTTGACATGAAATCAGCTTGTTGTCACTCTTGACATTTAAATGCTAGTTTTCTGTGTGTGTCTGTGTGTTGAGTGAGGTTGTCTGTGTAAGAACGGTGTTGTGTTGTCAAGGAAGGGTTGATGATGTCACTTTGTTGATGGATTATAAAGGCAGAGTCTTGTTTGGTTCACCTCCCAGAATTCTGTGCATGAGTGTGATGGGGTGGCGGTGTGATTTAATGTGTGGCCGATCAGTGGTGGGGGTGGACTGCGATGAGGTCAGAGGTCACAGGAGAGGGACATACACACAGTTAATTCTATCGCATCAAATACACATTTGTGACACAGGAAAAAATAAATATAAAAAATATAACATTCATAGTGAAAGCCACAAAACTTAAATATAGCCTTTGTTTTATTAGAATAAAATCTGTGAAATATAAATTCACTGTTAAATCGAGGTGTCTTACATCAGCACGTTTCTATATTAATTATTTATATTCTATATTATCTGTTCTGAATAGTCACGGGTCAGCATGGTGAAATCGTTGATCTTCATTGTTTATCTACTTTATTGTACTTTTTTCATATTTGTTTTTGGTTGACGTTGTATTTGAAACTTTGTATTACTAGCACCTCTCGTGAATATTGCTTACGTAGACGAATCGCTTGCTGTTTTCCTCAATTGTAAGTGGCTTTGGATAAAAGCGTCTGCCAAATGAATAAATGTAAATGTAAATGTGGTTAAGTTTTGATATTTGTTTAGTACAAACCCTCTAAACATTGGCAAGAACACCAACTAAGGTCAGATGAACCCACGTTCTCTCAGGTTTCTACAGGACAGGATTTGTGTTGTCTAGGTAGGCAGCTTTGAGATTTGAGACGCAGTATTGTGTGTGTGTGTGTGTTGCAGAAGATTAGTGTCAGTGAAGAGTTGTGTGTGTTTCTGTTATAATGTGTCAGATGTTGGTGGTGTTTCACTGCATGTGTGAACATGTTAGATGCTCTCAACATACATGATGTGTTTAGACGTGTGTGTGTGCGTCTTAAAGCTGGGGAGTGGCCACATCCTCCCCCATCCACATCTCTCTCTCTCTCTCTCTCTCTCTCTCTCTCTCTCTCTCTCTCTCTCTCTCTCTCTCTCTCCCGTGAGGGTGGAGGTGGATCTGACGTTGTTGCTGAGACAGGCAGAAAGCTAAAGGAAGGTCACACACACACACACACACACTCTTTCCGCAGCGTTTGGATCCGACCGCTCCTGGCGGGTTGGCCGGTGTGTTCTGTGACAGGTTTAGGGCGTGTTGGGTGGTTAAATCATCACTTGTGTTTCTGGAGTGTGAGGTATGGTGAACACACACACACACACACATCATGTGTCGTGTTGTCATCATGATTCTTCACTAATCATACTTCTGTAAACATTCGCTCATGTTAGCTGTCCATCTTGTCATGTTTAGGCCTCTTGTGTATCTGTGATGAGCAGAATTTGCTGTCTATGTATTAGTGATCTGAGCAGATTGAGACACAGCCAGTGTTGTGTCAATACTCTCTGCATTACTGAAGGTTTATCATTGCTGCATGCGCTCTTTAATGTTTAATGAAGTTTAAGCGGTTCTGCTTCACATGCTGGACTCAATGCACTCTTTGAGAAACATCTGCGTCATCTAGTTTAGTACATATGTGTTAAACTGAGCATTAGGGTTTAGTAAGCATGTGTGTTTCTAAAATTCAGTCTGATGCAGGATTGTTTTTATTTATGTACAATCATCTTCTGTGTGTGTGTGTGTGTGCGTGCGTGCGTGTACAGATGGTACTCGGCTGGTAACAAATGTTTGTGAATGTTTATGGATGTGGAGCTCTTATGTCTGCTGGCTCTTTAAGCTTGTAGTGAACAACAGAAGATATTTTGAGAAATGTCTCAGTGGTTCTTTGTTGTTTTATCATCAACATTCTTCTAAATATCTTCTGTTGTGTTCTGAAGAAGAAAGAAACTCATACAGGTTGAATAAATGATGACAGAATTGTTATTTTTAGGTGAACTATCCCTCTACATCACATTAGTCATGATTTGTCATTATAGGTTTGTCACGGTACACCGTGGTCATCTCACATCTAAAGCACCGTCACACCTGTCTGTGTGCTGTATGATGAAGAACCAGAACAAATCCATCTGTTCTTGTTAATAGTGCTGTTCATGGAGGGTTGAAAAGATGTTTTCCTCAGTTATATCTAATGTTAAATAAAGATAATGTTGCACTTTTTGTGGTGTGCGACCGGTGCACAGCCATTTGAAGCCACTGGAATATTTTTGTTCTGTGAGAGACCGACAACACAAACATGATCTCACAGTTAATACATTTATATCACAGTTGAACTATATTTAAGATGTGTGTAGATCACTTCTGTCTGTTTTTCACAGGGCTGCTTCTCTGCTAGATCATGTCCACAATGGTGTACCCTCGTGATGAGAAGCTGGAGAAGTTATCGCAGGAGGAGATCATCTCCAACACCAAGCTGGTGATCCAGGGACTGGAGGCGCTGAAGAACGAGCACAACTCCATCCTTCACAGTCTGCTGGAGACCATCAAGTGCCTGAAGAAAGATGAAGAGGCCAACCTGGTGCATGAGAAATCCAACCTGCTCAGAAAGTCTGTGGAGATGATCGAGCTCGGGCTGGGGGAGGCGCAGGTGAGAGATGTCCTGATGTCACAGTATATAAACAGCTGTGAAAGATTCACGTTCAGGCTTTGGATGTGTCAATGACAAAGAATGAAGACTGATGTTTTCCCCCACAGGTGATGATGGCTCTGTCCAACCATCTGAACGCTGTGGAGTCAGAGAAACAGAAGCTGCGAGCTCAGGTCAGGAGACTGTGTCAGGAGAATCAGTGGCTGAGAGATGAGCTGGCCAACACACAGCAGAAACTGCAGAAGAGCGAGCAGAACGTCGCCCAGCTGGAGGAGGAGAAGAAACATCTTGAGTTCATGAATCAGCTGAAGAAATATGATGAAGATGTGTCACCTTCTGTATGTTCATCTTTTTTTTTTTCAGTTTGATGCCACTTTTATGATCTATTCTCACTCTCTCTATCTCAGTTTTCAGTGTAAATGTGCTTTATTGACACGACAACAACTGTAAATTTGTTTCGCCAAGGCATTTTGAGCTGGGTTGTGTACAAGTAGTGTAAATAATGTATGTAAAGCGATAAGATGTCTGTAGTGCAAAGTTAAATAAACGGTAAAATACAGAAATGTATAAAAAGTATAGTGAAAACAAAAAAAATGTAAAGATACAAAAGAAAGTAATTTAACGCTGCTCTCCTTATGAAACCACCTATCTCCATATTTTTATTTTGACTAACTTTGACAACGCAGTACGTAATCATTTAAAAAGTGCGGCGTTTTTATAATTTCCTGAAAAACTGAGAATTTGGACATGTGAGGTTTCAGAAGGACAGTAATATATTGTGTGTGTCTCTCTTTTAATGGTTTTCTATATTTGTATGTATCTATAATGTGTTTAGGTGCCATTTGTGTTTTTTGGTTTAAGAAAGATGTCGTGGCTCTGTTAATAAGTCATTAAAGAAGAACTTTCTCTCTTTCTGTCCGTTCAGGAGGAGAAAGACGGTGAAGCCCCTAAAGACTCCCTGGATGACCTCTTCCCCAATGATGAGGAGGAACACGCTCCAGGAAGTATGAGATCATCACTGTCAAACATTCACGTGTGATGTTCTGTCAGGTTAACACTGCATGTGACCTTTGACCCCTACAGTGCAGCACCAGCACAACAGTGCAGCGGTGGCGGCCGCTCAGCAGGGTGGATATGAGATCCCGGCGCGTCTCAGGACCCTGCACAACCTCGTCATTCAGTACGCGTCTCAGGGCCGATACGAGGTGGCCGTGCCTCTCTGTAAACAGGCTCTTGAAGACCTGGAGAAGACGTCCGGTCACGATCACCCCGACGTGGCCACCATGCTCAACATCCTGGCCCTGGTGTACAGGTGAGAAAAATCCACCTCCGTCTCTGTATGAACATGAGGAGCAGATTCAGAGTGGTGGGTTATGAACAACAGTAAAATCACCACGTTTTGTGGCTTTTTACTGTATAAATAAAGACATTTTTAACAATAAAGGCTTTTTTACCAAATATGAAAGCTTGTTGGCTGATGAATTGACTTGCTATATGATTATATGTATTTTTTGGTTTCCTCTTCTGTTTATCTTTTAGGGATCAGAACAAATATAAAGAGGCGGCCCACCTGCTAAATGATGCTCTGGCCATCAGAGAAAAGACCCTCGGCAAAGACCATCCAGCTGTAAGTGACATCAGACTGCTGATCTGAGTTCAGTTTTAATACGTCACTGAGATATCAGTGTCATTTATAGAGAAGTCCTGCTTCAATCCACTAAGATTTCATCTTACATTAGATCAGACTGGATAAATGTAAATCTGATGTAAGTTTTAGTTGAATGTATATTCTTCAGTTATTGGTAGATATGAGTGTTAAACTCTTGTGTGTGTTTCAGGTGGCAGCGACGCTCAATAATCTGGCTGTGCTGTACGGAAAGAGAGGAAAATATAAGGAGGCCGAACCGCTGTGTAAACGAGCCCTGGAGATCAGAGAGAAGGTCAGCACAGCATCACACCAATAAACCACACCCACACATCTAAACCACACCCACACCTGTGAACATCATCCACACCGTAACCATGGCAACATCTACTAAGCATCACCTCAGCATCATATTGAGTCTTGTGCGTGTCTGGTGGTTGATCTGATCACAGCACAACTATCACCGTTTAACAAGTTCTGATGGAACTGAACACTGAAGTGATGTGAGAGTTCAGAGCGAGCCAATGATTTTAATGTGTGTGTCAGGTGCTGGGGAAGGATCATCCTGACGTGGCGAAGCAGTTGAACAATCTGGCTCTGTTGTGTCAGAATCAGGGCAAGTATGAGGAGGTGGAGTATTATTACTGCAGAGCGCTGGAGATCTACGAGCGTCGACTCGGTGCAGATGACCCAAATGTGGCCAAAACCAAAAACAACCTGGTGAGTACGTTAAACAGACGTCTTGTCACATGAACAAAGATATTAAAAAACTGAGGCTGCGTTTGGATCACCGACAATTCGTCCACCAATTCTGTGACGTCTATGTGTTTTGTTTTCAGTATTTTAAAGTTTTGAATCCTCGCCCACACGCTTCATTCAGTGCTGTATAAATGACCTTCAACAGCTGAAACGTTCTCATGTCTTCACAGGCCTCTTGCTTTCTGAAACAAGGCAAATACAAAGAAGCTGAGATTCTGTATAAAGAGATTCTGACCCGCGCTCATGAGAAAGAGTTTGGATCTGTGGATGGTGAGAGGATGATGTTTGCTATTCACACTCCAGATGTTGAGTTTGGTGTTTCTTATTGGGAGTCGTGAATCGAGTGAGAATCTGCAGACAAAGAGGGAACAGAGATGTAGAGAATTAATCTCCATCTTCAGAGATATCGAGACGATAATGCTGTTGATTTTTCTTAAGTTTAAAGTATTTTAACAGGATCATTAAACTGAATGACTTCATCCCTGTAATCTGCCTTTATTACACCGTCACGTGTTCTTATTCAAAGAGAGCAGAATCAGGATTGTCATCTGATTTGTAGCTTTTGAAACTCAGCCCCATTGCATCATGGGTAGTAATGTCACCTGTGTCTCTGTTTATAGCTGAAAACAAACCCATCTGGATGCACGCTGAAGAGAGAGAGGAGATGAGCAAGGTCTGTACGCGTGTGCGTGTCTTTTATCTTTGTGTGGGCCGTATGTTCTGCATGTTATGGTCACGTGTGTTTTTTTGTCTAGTGTGTATGGCTTTGGTTGTTTATTATGTGTGTGACGTGTTTAGCTCATGTGAGGGTTTGTGATGCGTCAGTCATGTTGAATCTCTTCTGTTGTTCAGGGCAAGCAGAGAGATACACCCTATGGAGAATATGGAGGATGGTACAAAGCCTGCAAAGTCAACAGGTACAAACGTCACAAACATGCTCTTAGTGTTAAACTTCAGTGTGGTTCTGCTAACTGGTGTGTTATTGTGTCTTCAGTCCGACAGTAAACACGACGCTGAGGAATCTGGGCGCTCTGTACCGCAGACAGGGAAAGATGGAGGCCGCTGACACGCTGGAGGAATGTGCCACGAGATCCCGCAAACAGGTGTCGTACACACCCCACACGTCAATCCACAACTCTTTCTCTCTTTCTCTCTTTCTCTCTTTCCTCAAGTCAATACTGGCTTTATTTCATCATGTTCTCTCTTTTCCTCTGCATTTCTGTGGATTCCAGAGCAACTCAGTAAGTTACTATAACGCTCATGGTTCTCAGTTACAGCTCATTTCATTATGATCTGATGTCACTAAACCCACAGCTTCAGACTAGCAATACGCTGATTTCACTCCGCCGCCATTTTGAAATCGAAAGCGAGGCTGAGGTGGGAAGAGACCCGGAAGGACAGATAGACTGCAATGGTTTGGAGACCAACCTGGATTTATTAAAACGATTTATGATCTTAAATGTGAAAATAAAAGCATAGGATGCAAGTCACACAAGCTGTTTTACTTGACCACTTCAGTTGTACCATCACATATTTGTGAATGTTTAAGCTGTCATAAGCGGGTTTCATTGGTGCACACTAAGCAACTTTTACGTTGTTTTAAAACGCATCATTTGTTTATTCATGTCACACACACCCGATGGTAATCTAAACCATTGCAGTCTATCTGTCCTTCCGGTTTTCTTCCCACCTCAGCCTCGCTTTCGATTTAAACATGGCAGCCGAGTGAAATCAGTCTATAATCATTTTAAAACGGACAGCACGGCTCTCGTCTCATCTCACGTGTGTTTGTGTGCTTGTCAGGGTCTGGACCCCGCGCATCAGACGCGTGTGGTGGAGATCCTGAGGGATGACGGCGAGCGCAGGCGCAGTAGAGACAGTCTGTCCAGTGTTAAGTACGAGAGCGGTTCTGAGGGGGCAGATGAAGTGAGTATGGCCATAGAGTGGAATGGGGTGAGTACATATCCACATCTCCACCAATCACAGCGCAGCAGCCGCTCGACAGATGCCACAATGTTTATTTTAATGCACTTTCCATTGAGAAGATGTGATAATTGTTAACTGGTATGAAACCATAAAGCATCATGAGTTAAGGTCCATTCACACCAAGAACAAAACGTTTATATTAGCATCCACATCAGGGTTAGGAGGTTACACAGATTTTCATTATATATGTATATATATATATAGATATGTTGCCGCTATCAGAATGGCCATCTTATATACGGCTTTCCTGTAGCTCAGTGGTTAGGTCATGGGTTCGATCCCAGGGATGGCACATACTCAGAATCAAATGTAGTATAATGCAATTGTAAGTCGCTTTGGATAAAAGCTGCTGCCAAATGCATAAATGTAAATGTCAAATTACATTGCAGATTGGAAATGTGTTCTATATAAATCTATGTTCAAGACTATTCCCTAATACAAAACAATTCTTGGATCAAATGGAAGTTTAACTTTGGATTTTCGTTGGCTGTCACTGAAAAATAAAAGTAGCTTTCCTGTAGCTCAGTGGTTTGAACATAGCGCTAGCAACGCCAAGGTCATGGGCTCGATCCCAGGGATTGCACATACTCAGAAACAAATAGTATAATCACTTTGCCAAATGCATTAATGTAAAAATGCAATATCCAGTTGTTTTCTTTATAGTTATAGTGATTTGTTCTTGGTGTGTGTGGTGCTTTAAGTTTATAGATGATTGATGTTATGGTGTCTGTTGAGTTGTGTTGCTGCTGTGTTGAATATCTGAATGAAATGAAGCTGATTGTGTGTCCTGGCATGTTAAAGCTGCTTCATTCACATGTTTCTGTTGCTGCTGAACGTGTGGTTTTGTTGCTTGTGATGTTGTCTGAATGGTGTGTGTGTTCTGAATGTTTTTGAAACACACAAACTCTCCTCCTGCAGCTTTATAAATCAATTATTTCCTGTGTCTCAGTGGTTAGATCATGGCGCTAGCAACGCCAAGGTCATGGGTTCGATCACAGGGATTGCACATACTCAGAAACAAATACAGTGCAAGTCGCTTCGGATAAAAGCATCTGCCAGATGCATAAATGTAAACGCATCACATGACGTTTGATCCAAACGGGTCTCTGTGTTTATCACACTTATTTAATCTGCAAATTACCTAAAAACTTTCAAATCAATAGGAACAACATCTATAAACGCATTATAAAGTCAAATAAGTTTGTTTCAGTTGTGATACAGTTGTGGTGTGTGATGTCAGGAGGAGGTTGTGTGTTCACTAATGTTATATTCTGCATGTGTCACATGTTCATGTGTTCAGAACGGCTCATTAACACACAAGTCATGATGCTAAATCACACGCAAACTCTAAACTTTATTACATTTCTCATCTGTTTATTTGAGGCTTTCCATTTGTCTTATTTCTGCTGTCTTGGAGAGTAAAGGATGAAATGTTTCGTTGAACAGAATTGTCATGTCACTGATGTTTGTGTGCTAGCGTGTGGCGTGATTGTGTGTTTTGTGTGATTTCTCAGGCTGTGCATGTTCGACTGTGGATGTGAAGACGTCATTCATAAAGAGAATAAATCATGATATCTGTGTGCACTCATGAGTGTCACGTCTGACTAATGTTAGTTTCTCATTTAACCGATCGTGTCTTAATAGAGTTTAGTACAGAGAAGGAAGTGATGTCATCAGTACTGTGCACGTGGTGAAGGTGTGTTCGGCTTCATCGTGTGGCGCTGCACGGACCAAGGGCATTAAAACATCACGTGTCGAAAGTTGTTGCTTTCAATCTGCAGCGCCACGTGAAGTCGAACGCACCTGTTGAGATTCGTGTTGCTGTATGTCACTTCCTGTAGACATGGAAACAGGAAGTGCGTCACTGTGTTTGACACGTGTTGTGATGTCATGTGCATGAGAGCATGCGTGTCGTGTCGTAGTGGCCGCATGACGTGACTGCGCTTACCGCTCACTATCGCTGTCTGTTACTAACCAGCCACATCCCTGCTGCCGTTGCCATGACAACCAATCAGCCAATCAGATGGGATTTTCCCAGTACAGTGGATTGTACTCTTCCCGTGTCCGTGCATCCTTCATTACATCCACAATCAGAAAGAAAGAGAGAGAGAGAGACAGAGATGACATGACATGATACACGTGTATATAGTGAACGCACACACACACACACACACACAGAGTGTAGAGCAGATTGTGTTGCTTTTCTCTTTAGTGTTTAGTGCAGAGTGTGTGTTATCTCACCCCTACAAACAAAAGAGAAATAATATAATACTTCAGTGTTTGTGTCTCTCACGGCCGTGGACACAATCTACTGTTCATAACAATGAGACATTCATGAGAAATAACTACGGTACAAATAGAGCAATCGGCCAATAATAAACCATGAAAAAATATAAAGTAGCGATCAATGAAAGTTAACAAAAAGAAAGCTTGAATAAAGAAGGAAAGAGCATCTGAAAAATATCTGGATATTCACAATTTAAACAAAAACTAACTAACTAACTAAATAAGCTATATTACTAATAACTGACAAAGTTATTTGAGTTTTTAGCTTTTATTTTAATATATTTATATATTTTTAGAATTGCTTTTACATTCAGTTTAATTTGAGTTTTTTTGATGTTTTTGTTTATTTTTGTGAACATATTTGTGTTTAGTTTGATATATTTTAGCTAAATATAGCCTGTCGTAAAAAATTTTAGCCTGTCGTCCATGATGCTATCAATGCAGTTATTATTTAAAATTATAAAATAATACTTTATTATGTCATTTTATATTTACTTCTCTGTTATCGTTTTGTAAAATAATACATAACAATATATATTATACAGCTTTAATATATTTAACACACTCATTTTATTCACTTTTATGAAAATAAAACGTCAATGATAGGTGTAAAAGTGAGATTAACTGTAGTTAAAAAACATTTTTCTAACTATTTATTTGTGCATTGTGTACAGTTATATGCGTGTATCAACACTGTTTGCAGGGGTGAGAATGAGAGCCAGTCAGTCAGGTCACACGTGTGTGTGTGTGTTTGTGTCTGAACTCTTAACGTTGTGTGTTTCTCCTTTCATCAGGCGTAAAGAGTTTCCTTCATCTTCTGTCGCTCAGACAGGAGTGGGGCGAGTTGTTTGTTCATCCTCTGCCATTCCGGGTGTTTGGAAAACACTTTCCTTTAATACTCCAGCTGTTCACGTGTGATCTTTATTCTGAGTGATCGTCTCATTTCTCTTCTGCTCTCAACTTCTGATGACGTGTGGTTAATATTCAATATGTCAGTGAGGTCATGACCTCTGATAATCATGATGACGTCATATCTGATGCTTTTTCTCTGTTCGTGCTTTTGTATTCAGTGGCTTGAGGTGGTAAAGATTCACTGGTGGCATTTTGAAAATATGTCACGAAAGTCGTTTTTGATATAAATATCTTTTTGTTTGTTTGTTTTAAATCTGAGATAAATGATGTTTTTGTGTGGCTTGAGGCCGTGACACATCATGTGTGATGAATCTAAAGGCAACAGAGGAAGACAGATGGAGGACACGCTGTCCTTTATATATATGTTTACAGTATTTGCCATCATTGTTTGCTGTGGATTTGAAGCAGAAGTGGCCATAATCTAGTTACATTAATTATATATCGAATAATTATACAAATAACAAATGAATGCATATGGAAGATAGGTGACGCACAATTCAAGATGGTTGTGTGTTAAAACAGAACAATTCAGTTATGTGTCTAGAACAAAACAATTCAGAATTCAGTATCGCTGCTGACACGCACGCACGCACACACACACACACACACACACACAAACACACACACACATCAGTGTTAATGCATCAGTTCAGTAAAACACTCACAGATGTTTATGTTACTGTAGTATATCATTGAATGTCATACAATACAGTACAGAGTACAGTTTGTGTAATGATGCCAGTGACAGTAACAGTGCAGATGTTTCATTTATTAACCTCATTTTTCTCATTGGTTGATTAAACACCATTCCAACGCACGCACGTACACACTCACACACACACACACACAGCAGAAGTGAGTATGATGCCGTATAAAGTGAGCAGATGTTTATTATTATAAGTGGTGTGTTTAGTGAACTGCTGGTTATTTATTGAAGCTCTTCTAATCATTTTCTCTCTGTATGTTTGTTTTATTATGAGCGATTGACGCTCTGTGTTCACTATTAGAGACATTAGATGAGTCTATATGAAGGTATTTACTCTGCATTGTGATGCTTGTTGATAATCTCAATAAAGACTTCACTTCTAAACATTCAAGATCACGAGCGTTGAATATTATTTTCATAGAATAACACTTTGAATGTATATGTTTCAAACATGTGACTGATGAAAATATTGACTTACAGAGTTACTGTCAAGATCTGTTGTGATTTATCTGTTTTACACATAACTTTATTCTCACGACTCTTACATTCTAGAATTCTTACGAACTACAGAACTTTCAGAAAAAATCTGAGTATTTATATACAATTTTTGCAGTGAAAAAATAAATGCAGATTGTTGGACTGCCATGAGCTTGTAGCGTGACCCCAAAAAGTCTTTGTGTCGCCTTAAGTCACTTCTTAAAATGTTTGAAAGTTATTGCTTTAAAGGCACTGTGTTGAATTGTTTTGCGGCATCTAGTGGTGAGGTTGTGAATTGCAACCAACAGCTCACTCCATCCCTCCTCCTCCAGTTTGAAGCCCTACGGAGGCCGTGAAAGGATTAAGATGTCGTCACGTTTCCGCTTCTTTTCCAAAAGAGAAAACGTATTTACTAAACGCACTGTAGAGAAGTTTGTCCATTTAGAGATACTGTAGAAACAACATGGAGAATTTTATGTAAGGTGTATGTAGATAAAAATAACTCATTCTAAGGTAATAAAAACATAACGCTTCATTACGAAAGGACTTTATACACATCTGAACACATAGTTATGGATATTATATTGCATTTCTGTTAATAGAGCCTCCAAAAAACTACACACTGGTCCTTTAAAAGAATAGTTTATATGTCGTCCTTGATGTAAATGAAGGCTGGAACACACTACAAGACTTTTGTTCAGATTATCAGTCTGGACTTGTTTTTATGACGTAGTGTGTGATGCCCAGTTTTTCTCTGCAAACGTTCAAAAAGTCTGCAAGTGTGTGAAGTCTAGTTTATTTTAATAACCGTTTCTCAGATTTTCTCAGTTTTGTAGTGTATTCCAGCCTTTAGGTAGAGTAAAAGCACAAACATCTAGTATTGAAGTGTGTATGTTTTTGTATGTTTGCTCAGGATTGCTGCGTGTGCCCGTGCGTGTGTAATGGGATGAGGATTGTTGTGTGTTTGTGTATTGAGCCTGTGTGTACATGTGTGTTATTGTTTAAGATTGCTGTTGTGTGTGTATAGAGCCTGTGTGTGTGTTTATTTGTATTATTGAGCCTGTGTGTGTGTGTGTAGGACGGCAGTGGGGTTCTGCAGCGCAGCGGTTCTCTCGGTCGGCTCAGAGATGTTCTGCGCAGGAGCAGTGAGATGCTTGTGAAGAAACTGCAGGGCAACGGACCTCCAGATACACAAACCAGCAACACGTATGAACTCGCACACCATTTAAAAACATCTTTATCAGAACCACCATCACCCAGAACATATTCTATATTACATTTACATGTTTTCACTAAGCAGGCACTTTTATCCAAACTCTGGATTCATATTTTAATATTTTTTATTTTATTTATCCTTATTTTGTTTGTGTCCACAGTATGAAACGTGCCGCCTCACTCAATTACCTCAATAAAGCGGGTGATGACTCATATCAGGTGAGCGATACAGTAATACGACATCATTTCTAATTGATAATGGTGCACACATGTCAAGAAAAGTACTTCAGGTGACCGAAGTTCAAATCATGGCTCGTGGTCGTTTTCTTGCTCCTGTACTCCTCTCTCTCATCCCATATCCCGCTGTGTTTGGCGGGCACCACATTGGAGACCACTGCCATGGCTTCTCCCTACACAAAAAAAGCAAAATAAATAAATAAAATGTGCACAGACGTTACTACAGTCAGGAGAGTCTAGATCACCACTTTCAGTAGATGAATCCTGAATCAAACTAAATCTTCAAGGCGCTTTCATGACACACATTTTCAAACGTTCATCTGTTTTGGTTTTGTTCAGAATTCGAGCATCAGGAGACTGCGTGACAGTCGAGGTTTGAGCTCCAGTAATGTGGATCTGTACAGTGGCAGTTTAAAACCCTGAAGATCAACGAGACTCGCACACAGAAGAGCAATAAATCCATATCAGAGAAATCTTCAACCATCACTCTCATAAACTCTTATACTTTCAGTTACTGAGCTTTTCTGTCTTATTTTACACATTGATTACTATTTGTCCATTAGAGATGATTGTGTTTTATAGAGCTAAAGAAAAACTGTGTTACAATTAGAAGATCTGCATCTGTTTCTCAGATCACGTTTCTCAGTTTCATATTAATGGAAAGTTAAATGGTTTTATTATATTATAATGAATTGTATAACTAAACGATAAATGTAAGAGAAATAGTGATTATAACAATCTACACTGCCATTGTTAATATGACACAGTGATGCTGAAAAACATTCATCTCTTCAGATACCTTCTGCTTGAGACGGTTTAAGGTACATGACTTGAGTTATATTGTCTTTTTGTTTGTTGTATTTGCAGATATTTGACAGCGTGTCCTTGCGTCTGATTCATGCACATGATACACTGTAAATACAGAATTATTTTATGGCATCTGCGTATTTTTGATCGAGTTTTCATGTTGTACTAATCTTGAGTTCATATCAAGTTTCATCCTCATCCTGACATCTGAATGTGGCTTTTTTTTCAGATTATGATGTAAATATTACTAGAATGAGGAACATGCTGATTTTATAATGTTGTTTTACTGTTCAATGAATCCGATCATGAATCTCAGGAGATGAAAAGCTGATTCATTAATAAATAATCACGTACAGTGTAGCAAGTATGTGATTTCACTTTCAGCCATATGTAAAAAGATTGATCTGTGGTCTGTGTTGGTTCTCGGGGATCTGTGTTTATTGTAGCTTTAGTCTATATACTGTATGTGCTTTAGATATCATTCGTGTCAAATATATTTCTTTAATATGTGATTTCTTTCTGTAATGCAAACGTCTAAACACTTCCATAAAAATAAATAAATGTGCCGACATTTGCACATCTGCATTAGACCGTTTCTTCTGAAATCGCTGTTGTAACGTGTGCATGCAAATGTTAAACTGGTAAATCTCTGACTGTTGAAATGATATGATGTTATGAAATATTTTGGACAGCTTGTGTTATATTCACACACTTTATCTGCTGTGGACAAGTGTGAAAGTGATCGACGTCAGTTTACAAGAATCCAGACATAATAATAGAGGTTTTCTCACATTGGTTCTTTACTGACAGAATGTGTACGATTGTAAAATGATCCATCATTCATAACCTATTCAAATAAAACTCTTATTTGCAAAAAGTTGAATAAAATAAAATTCTAGTTCTTCTCTTTTTCTGTATTCCATCATTCTTAACAAGAAACCCCCAAGTGTCTTGAACATTTGTATTTGTATGTCTGTGTTTATTCAATGTTGTTACATGAAACATAATAAGACTGTTTTACACTTCACCTGCTAGCCATTTAATCTTTTATCAGTAAATGTGTTCTGATACTCGAACCCTCGACCTTGGCGTTAGTGCCACACCGTTCCAGTTGCTCTTTGGACGTACAAATGGTGAGACTGTGATATCAGATGACTGTTTCCCGGTGCTGCCAGCTGGATGCAGCATCGGACTCCTAATGGAAAAAGTGCAGTGAAACCGGAAGAGAGAGAGAGAGAGAGAGAGAGAGAGAGAGAGAGAGAGAGAGAGCAGGCGGGACCCGAATGAACTGACCGGCAGTTTCTCACAGATTGTATGACGGGTCGCGGATGAGCGCGAGGGTCGTACCGACAGCAGCCGCAGTCAGACGGTCCGATTTTATAATCCGATGTCATTACAGCAGTCGAACATGGATACAACACACTTCACGTAAAGACGTTTCGTGAAACTTAACAGAACGAGCGGTTTATATTTACGCTTGTTTTTGTTTGTTTTTACCTCAAAGAGAGTCGTGAATTTTGTGTCGGACCTGCGCAGTTTTACCTGCGCGTCCCGTAAACATGGACGCATCACCGCGCAGCTCCGCGCGTCGCGGCGCCACAACGAGACGCGTTACTGCACGCGGAGGAGCCGGCGTGAATCTGCTTTCACTCTTTGTAATGTGCACGGGAGGTAAGATCGATTTAACTTTACCTTACGTGTTATATGAGGAAAGTGAGTCGCGTTGTTATGAAGCGAATCCAGGTGTAACGACGACAAACCTGTAACCTCCTTTACCACAGTAAAAACAAACATGTAAACTGTTTACCACAGTAAAATACCACAGTAACAACACACCTGTAAGCTGCTTTACCACAGTAATGTTTACCAAAGTTATTTACAGATACACTGTATTTCTCCACAGGTGAACCCATTGAAAGTTGAGTGTTTTGATGGGTTTATGTGCTGATATGTTGATATTTTCAGATGTTTCCACAGGTTATTTGTGACTATTGTCCCTCAGCTTC
The DNA here is from genome assembly GCA_026939265.1 of Oreonectes daqikongensis. Classification (NCBI taxonomy): domain Eukaryota; kingdom Metazoa; phylum Chordata; class Actinopteri; order Cypriniformes; family Nemacheilidae; genus Oreonectes; species Oreonectes daqikongensis. The sequence goes on from JAOTQM010000500.1 coordinate 1,342,316, forward strand.
TCGGTTTATTATGTCATAAATATTTTGATAATCCCTGAAAGTGTTTATATATCTGATCTGATAGTGAGCGGAAAAGCTTCATAACCAAAGAAAATTCAAACTGGACCTTCTGATGTGTTTTTATGTAATTTGAGGTTATTATGATGAATATAAAATGCCTCATATTTCTGAAGCATTCCAACACACAAGTGTTGTGTTTAATACTCTCACTTTCACAGGCGTATACAGGCAGCATGTTATTGTGTTATAGCAGATAAGAACTGGTTTTAATCTTCTTCATCTGTTTATTGTTTATTTAGATCTGCTTTGAAAGCCAAACATTCACATAAGGAATCACAGATTTTTATTTTTTGATTCACCATTATTCACTCATTTCTGTGTGACATTGAATGTGATGTTGGCTTTGAGTGTTAAAATGTCTGACAGATTAGTTTGAACATAAAATAGTGTATTTTTGTAGTATCTGGTGTCTTATCTGTGTAATATGCCCACCAACATTCACATATTTACTCTGAGATCCTGAAGAACAGCTGCAGTGTTTCTCAGCTCTTCTGTGTCTCGTGGGTCTTGTTTCAGTTTAGACGTGCATGAGGTTAAATTTTAACACTGTACTCTTTCAAGATGAAAGCAGAATGTGAGATGACATGTTATTTATACTGTAATGTGCACATGGCCAAGAGATTATCATTCGATTCTTTTATAAAGTTTAGATTCAGGTCAGGGATACTATATTTATCATGTAATTACGTGCACAGTTATATCATTTATTTACATTTTTAATGCTATCAAAATTCTTGACAGAGATGTTTATTTGCTTCACAGATATAAAGGCAGACAGCCATAGAAGTCCGATCTGTTGCTCACGTCAGGGTTTAAATTCAGCATGTCCTGACCTCCAACCTATCAAAATAAGTAAATGTTGAATTTCATGTTAAAGTAATGTATGATCCACAAAAACACAAAGAACATTAGAGATTAATAGACACATTCTGTCCCGTATTATAGGCTAATTCACATTGATCTGACAAACACCAACAAACGGTGACAAACTCATTCAACTCAACTCAGAATATGTGTGTTTGTCAGAATTAGTGTGGATGTCTTTAGATATTGTATTATTTAATTTTAGATATTGCTTCCTAATCTCTCAGAAAGTCGCTTTGAATAAAAGCTAAATGACCAAATGTAAATGTAGATGAGCACCTGTCTTACCCAAACGTCTAAATCACGGTCAGTTTGTTTGTAAATCATTTCAGTGAGATGACAGTGATGTTGAACTGAAAACGCAGAGGTGAAAATGTATTGTTGGATCTCAAATGGTAACAGCAGAAAACAATGAGACAATGCAGTTTAACCTTGAAGTTGAATACCAATAGAAGCACAGATTGAATAGATGGATAAGCGATCTGTCATTTCCAGTGAGAGAGAGATAATGTCTGTATGGGGATGTGATCAAAACAAAAGCCTGTCCATGTTTTCTTCATCAGTGATGATGGTTTACGGCACATGTTCTCCGGTCACATTCTAACCCTAACATGTCTATCTTCCACTAAACACTTCTAATGCTCAGAAACACAGATTATGTTTGTGTAGAACAGATGATTCAGGGCAAATTTACATGACCAGTGATCTCTAGATCTAGATGGTTTGTTAGATGTATATCTGGAATATGACACGTTTATTTGTTTCTGGTTTTGTTGTGAACGGTTGAGCAGTGCATGTTCATCAGTGAATCAATATATAGATGTTTTTGTGATTGATGAGTGAGGTTTGCCTTCACTAGCATACAGATGCTTTATGGTGCCTGTGGTGGATTGTGGGAGTTTTTTCCTTCAGTTAGACTCCAGGTTCACACATAACACATCCTGATGTCTATATTCACTCACAACACACACACACACTCTCCTCACTTTCACTGCTGTTACTGTGCTGCTGTCTACCTCTTATTTATCGTGAGTGTGAGTGTGCGTCTGTGTGTGTGTGTGTGCGTGTGTGTGTGTGTGTGTGTGTGTGTGTGTGAGTGAGTGTGACAGTATGTTTGTGTTTAGGTGAGTGTGTGTGTGTGTGTGTGACAGTATGTTTGTGTTTAGGTGAGTGTGTGTGTGTGTGTGTGTCTTACAGCTTGTGTCAGACTGTGTGTGTGTGTGTGTGTGTGTGAGTGAGTGTGACAGTATGTTTGTGTTTAGGTGAGTGTGTGTGTGTGTGACAGTATGTTTGTGTTTAGGTGAGTGTGTGTGTGTGTGTGTGTGTGTGTGTCTTACAGCTTGTGTCAGACTGTGTGTGTGTGTGTGTGTGTGTGAGTGAGTGTGACAGTATGTTTGTGTTTAGGTGAGTGTGTGTGTGTGTGTGTGTGTGTGTCTTACAGCTTGTGTCAGACTGTGTGTGTGTGTGAGTGAGTGAGTGAGTGTGACAGTATGTTTGTGTTTAGGTGAGTGTGTGTGTGTCTTACAGCTTGTGTCAGACTGTGTGTGTGTGTGTGTGTGTGTGTGTGTGTGTGTGTGTGTGTGTGTGTGTGTGTGTGTGTGTGTGTGTGTGTGTGTGTGAGTGTGTGAGTGAGTGAGTGTGACAGTATGTTTGTGTTTAGGTGAGTGTGTGTGTGTGTCTTGGTGTCATCTTTATTCTTTATGTTATCATGTGTGTCATGTTTGCCCTTTGACCTCAGGACACATTGTCAGTCTGTTTTGACAGAGTCGTACGCACAGAGTGACCCATCAGGAAATAGTTTGCATGGTCTCTCTGTGATATTGTATAGAAAACAAGCAGACCCACAGGATCTGTGTGTGTTGTGTGTTGTGTTGTGTGTGTGTTGTGTGTGTGTGTGTGTGTGTGTGTGTGTGTGTGTGTGTGTGTGTGTGTGTGTGTGTGTGTACACGCTGTTTTCCTGTGTGCCATGTCTCTGCACTGGAATACAGTTGTGATACAGCGGAAGTGTTTTGGAGGAAATCCTGCAGCTGTGAGACTATTGTCTTTCATCTGGTGTGATCATAAAGAAGAATTTAAACATAAACTGTTTCTCCTGTGGAAGAAAACACTGAGAAATTGTTTTTGGTTTTGACGCTGAGATGGTTTGAGAATCACCATCATCTTCTGTGTGATTCATGAAGGAACTCGAGCATTTGTGACGCTGTGAACATCATGCAGGGAACATCTAACCACTTTCTATTAGATCAGTGGTTCTCAACCTTGTTCCTGGGGTTCCTGCTCTGCACATTTTGTATGTCTCCTTAACTTGCACGTTTGCTTCAGTTCATGGATTTCTACCTTAATGAGCGGATCATTTGAATCAGGTGTGTTAGATCTGTGGGTCCCCAGGAACAAGGTTGAGAACCACTGATCTAATAGAAAGCAGTTAGATGTTCCTCATCTAAAACGATTTTCTGTATGAGTGCTGCAGAACATTAAACTTGAATGATTTATTCTCACATCTGAGAACTGGAATCTTTGTGAGATTTTATGACCGAGGTCTACAGTAATACAAACTCACATTCACACAAACATGTCTGGGTGGTCACTTATAATTGGTTCCCCATGAATTCTAAGCTGTGTCTCTGCATTCAGTGTTGTGTTAACAGTGTTGCATTGTGTGGAATAGAAGACAAATTCACAAAGAACAAATTGATTCTTTGTGTGTGTGTCAGTTGTGTTTTACCTCCTGGTGTGTGTGAAAGCCCTCATGTGAACTGACAGGACTTTTGTCTTCTGATGTCACTGAGTTCCTGACGTCCCGTTTACATCTGTATACTGTATATGTTGTATGTATGAAGATTGACGTAAAGTTTTAGACATTGAGTTTGTGGTCTTGTGGTGTAAGAAGAGAGAAGGAGGATCTCAAGCCCTTAAATCAGTTTAGTTTTGAACTGTGAGTGTAATTGAATACTGCATTATATCAATCCACTTTAAAATATAGTAGTAAAACGATGACATAAGCTTCTCCTTTAGCAAGTCTAACTAAATAAACTGAAGCCACAAAGAAGAACCTGAAGGCATCTCAAAACTCTTAAATATAGAGATGCTTCACAATGCTGTAGAAGATTAATTTTGGTCTAAATGTTTCCATAAAGAACCTTTAATATGTAAAGAACCTTTCTGTTTCACAAAATGTTCTTGGTGAAAAACGGTTCTTCAGATTATAAAAAGAGATGGTTCTGTAAAGAACCTTTGACTGAATGGTTCTTTGTGGAACCAAATTGGTTCTTTTATGTAAATTCAATTCACTTTTAATTATAGAGCACTTTTTGCAATGTTGCATTGTTTCAGGAAGAAAGTCAAAACAAACCAAAAAGTTTATATTAGTAATTAAAATAGTCATTGAAATAGCAAGCAGTCCATCTTTGCTCTTGGTTATTGGTGAATCTTTTAAGCACTTTTATTTTTAAGTATGAACCTTTCAGAAGATCATTTGAGTTTGGACATTCTTGGAAGCCCTTGACATATCAACATATAATATGAACGTATTTGTGTCTGTATTTACCGTAGTACTGTGTTTATTCTGTTCAAGTCTGATAGATATTACACACCAAAGGAGCAAAAGAGAACACAAAAGGATTCACTAAATGTGTGATTCATTTACATTTACATTCACGTGTTTGACTTTTATTCAAAGTGACTTACGATGCATTCAAATTGTACATCTTATGAGTAAATTCTCGAGGAATCAGACCTGATGAACTTCCAACAATTGAGCTTCAGGAACACAAATCTTAATTCAACTTTAACTCTTCTTTGTCCATTTCTAATTGACTCTGTCACTCTTCTTTACTCTTCAACTACATTAAAAATTATCCAAAGCGACTTACAATTGAGGAAAAACAGCAAACGATTCGTCTAAGTAAAGCAATATTCACAAGAAGTGCCAGTAATACAAAGTTTCAGATATAACGTTAAGATGGTATAAACAAGCATGCAGGAAACATTACATAAACAGTAGAGAAGTCGATTTTTGTCTTGTGTTAAGACTGATCTTATGTATTTATCTATTAGCGTTGTCGTGTGCAGTAGTTGTAATGAGGTCAGGTGACTCTCTCTCTTCAGACAGCATGAGGTTTGACATGTAATCTGGCTGTGTGTGCTTTATGACAGACGTGTGCGGTTTCTGCTCGCAGCAACACAAGACGAGCTCCGGCATGTTCTGTCACGACTGAACTGCCGTCACACAGGGAACCCGTTTTGTGTTTAAAACTTCACCGTAAATATTCGATATAATGCAGCATGTGATCTGATCTATAAATCATCAGACCAGCAGTGAGACAGATCTGTGTGAGAACTTTTACAGACAGACAGATGAAACCCAATTCTTTATGATGCTCAGTGATTTACTTGTAAATGTCCAACTAATTATAAATCAAACAACATTTTATTTGATATTTACAGAGACAGAATTGTAATGTGATTTTATTCAGTGGTAAACAGTGGATGTATAAGTATTTGGTTTGTGTTTTTTATATATGTGTTGATGTATATCCATAAACACAGCAAAATTTCACAATCTAAAGTTTATTATTAAACACATTTTCCTTTCATTTTCCTTTTGGTAAACATCGGGTTAAGCCCAGGAGATGTTCGGCATGTACTTGTAACTTGCGTTCCGGAGGACAGAAAATTCCTCCGCGACAAATGAAGTTCTGCGTTTCGGGGGATACGGACGTCCTGGAGAATTAGAGGACAGGGCTCTTTCACCGACACACAATTCTCTTTTTAACACAGCGGCTGTGATTGACATACTAATAAACTGTTAAGAGGGCATTTTGTCAAGCGTCCAGCCGGCGACTTAATCCCATGAATGAATGTCTTTCTCCAGCCGGATTAGAGAAGGAGGCGTTTGCCTGGATCTAATGGGAACTGAGCTCGAGGGGATGGAAGTAAAGTTGTTTTTAACCTTCTCCTCGTCCGGGACGTCACTGAAGTTCCCATGAGCCCTCAGAACAGTAATTGTTATGGTATGAAGACATTATTACTCATGTAGGTGTTGTGAAGCCGTAGGTCCATGCGCTCGTGTAAAGAGACTCTTCCTGGATGATGTGTAAGTTAAACGTCAGGTTAAACCTGTCTGACGGTGAAACTCTATCAAGCAGATGCAGGAGGAACATGATTCTCCAGGGTTGACATGGGAAGTGGTTTGTCATTATCTTGAGCAAAGTAAATAAAGATCCTCTGGTTTTGTTCTTCTCTGTTGGAGATTCTTGTGTTTTCATGGGTTGGGTTGGTTCATTTTTATTAGCTTCAGCATTAGGATGCACGCCGACATCTCAACACGCTCGTGACAGACGCGGACTGAACAGGATGATGGGAAATCTGTTTCAAGATAAAGGCTCATTTAAATCTCTTCATGGTAGTTAATGTCTTTTTGTAGAAAGATATAGAAATAATGTTGTTGTGGTTACACAAATAAAGATGTTTTAGTTCTATTATTTGTGTTTAGTGACAGTTTTTTAATTCAATTTTATTTAGATGTTTTAATGCTTGATAAATTCTGCTCTATTTACAAAAATGACATGATATAGGGTTCATCTCACTCTTAAATGTTGTCATTTTTAGTAACCTATAGTTTCGATGTCTAGTTTTAAAAGTGTAGTTTGACTTTTAATTCTTTTAATGCTCTTCCCATGACAACAGCTTTAGATTTAAAGCATTTGTGGGAAGCTACACTGACTGAGTGTTAAAATCACGCCGTGGTTGTGTTTGTGTGTGTTTCTGGAGTGTTTGTGTGTGTGGGATACATGCGGTTTATACATGCATGTGTGTGTTTGCCTTTGTATAGTATTGTGTTTGAAATTTCTGCACGTGTCAATGCGTGACGTGTGTTTGTGAAGTTTGTTTGTCTTGCGGTATTGTTGAATGGTTTTGTGTAGCAGATCTGCAGCGGTGTTTGTCTTTTTAGTGCACTTGTTTCTTCAGCACACAACCCGTGACCTTGATTTTGTGTGTTTTGATTGTAATTTGGGAATGTGGGAATTGGTTGTTTGGAATCCTGCTGTGATGTTTTACTGCCTGTATTCGGCTTTATTCTTCTTTTGTTTTGTGCGTTTTCTAGATTATAAAGTCAACCTAAAATCACAACTAAACTCAAAATGGAAACTTTCCAGCAGATTTCAGAGCTTTTATTGTAGTTCCTACAGATATAAGCCGCATCGATGGATGTTATATGTAGAAAAATCAGCACACATTGTGTTGTTAAACTCACCAGAACTAATCTCATCTTCCTTGCGTGTCTTCTCTGTCGTCACGCGTCTCGCTTGCATTTCTGTGTTGAAGTTGAGTTGTCTGCTCTGTTGACAGGTGTGTTGTCAGTCCCAGACGTCTGACTCTTTTTCTTCATAAGAGATTATTTAGCAGAACTGATCCTGTCTCGGAGCATTACTGTACAACAGAATTGTGTTCTTCTTCTGTGCAGAAATGTTGAAGTAGATACTAGATGTGTACCCTCAAGCAAGCGGCTGTAATTGAAATGTCAGCGATGAGAGGACCGGTTACAAAAACACTCGCTGGTTAAGTTGTTACTGGGGGAAATGGAGTTTTAATATGACACTGGTTTCCATCCTGACCTAGTTTTCTTCTCCCGTCGGGGAAACCGCAGTACATCTACTGTACAGACATTAATGGAACTGCTGCTGTGATGTAAATATTAAATGACTGTCCCTGTCTTTCCATAAGTGCACTTTTGATTCCTCATCTGGGTGAAGAAGAATCTGTGTTTGTCATTGTGCTTCTTTCATTTTTATATTTGAAGAGCTCCGTGTTTTCTTGCTTTTATCACTGGTGGTTAATAAATGAACAGTATACAGTATGTAGATGATAAACTTTTTTGGCTCAAAAATCATATTGTTTGAGCTCTCTCTCTCTCTCTCTCTCTCTCTCTCTCTCTCTCTCTCTCTCTCTCTCTCTCTCTCTCTCTCTCTCTCTCTCTCTCTCTCTCTCTCTCTCTCTCTCTCTCTCTCTCTCTCTCTCTCTCTCTCTCTCTCTCTCTCTCTCTCTCTCTCTCTCTCTCTCTCTCTCTCTCTGTGCCGTGTGGGTACGGGGTCGTGTTTTGATCGTCGCGTGTGGTGGATAATAACTCAGAAGTGGATTGTTTGATGGCCTGGAGGGTTTTATGCGTTCGAGTGGAATATTCGCTCCGGTGGGTTCTAGAAAGCATCTCTCCGCCTGTCCGTGTGTGTTTGACTCTCGGTCTGTGAAGCTCTGGAGATGCATGCGTGACCGTGTTACTGTAGGCTTCACGCATCGCTGCTCCACATTCGCTGTCACTGTAAAGTTTCTGGAATGATATAAACAAACCAGAGGAGCATCAGTGTTCAGATGAAGATAAGTTGTCCTGGCATCAGGATGGCGGATGCTTTTTGTGGAGGCGTGTGTGTGTGTGTGTGTGTGTGTGTGTGTGTGTGTGTGTGTGTGTCTCTGTCAGGCTGAGCTGAACAGATGGAGTGCAGATTCACAGAATATTAATAGCATCTGTTATACATTAGATCATTCTAATGTACAGTCATCAGGTCTGTGTGTTGTTATAGTTATGTTTTTTCAGCAGGAGGACGCTCCTCAAAACACAATAGAGAATTTAATGGATTTAATGGTTAAAGTGAATTGGAAACTATAATGGTGTCTACTGGTTTTTGATAAAATATATTGGTGGGTGAAAGCCCTGCTGAAAAAAACATAGAAACTCAATAGAAACATCACAGAAATTATTTTGGTTTCCATTAAAATACCATTATTTATTAGCTTTTTCCATTAAAACCATTACAAAACAATAGGACTTAACATCCGACCAATAGAATCCATCACATACCAGTAGACACCATTACAGTTCAATACAATTCCCTTTAAAACAAATACAACTTCTTTAATGGTTTCTATTGTTTTTTTCAGCAGAGAACATAGAAAGAAATTTTGTAAATTTTGTAACTAATGATTCATAGTTGTATTTTAATAAAAACTATTAGAATTTCTGTCATGGTTTCTATTGTTTTTTTTTTTGCAAGGTACTATATACATTATTATTATTTAATATTTAAGTTATCAATCTTGTTATGAGAAGGACAACACTGAAGTTTTCAAACCTGATTTTTGTAACTACATCCAATAAGGTATATCACAATAACACTCCAACAATTGAGTTGTATTTTATTGTAATATGAAAATATGATACTTAATCATGCTTCTATTTGTAGACCAAACAAACATCAAGTGTTAAACTAAATATTGTAATTCATCTTCCTTTCGTCTCGTCGTGTCATGTTGAGGAGAACTGTGATGTTATTAAAGCCTGTATTGCGTTTTCAGTTTCACCGGCGCAAAACCACACAGCGTCTACTATAATAGTGTTATATTTTCAGTATTGAGATTTAAAATTTAGGACAAACTCTGCCTTGCAAACACACATCAGTCTTTGTGTTTTATTTGGACTTTAGTGAAGGACGCTTGTCTTGTGTGTCGGGTCGCGTTATTTATTTTCAATGACAGAAATAAGATACCGTCTGATTGACCTTTGATCTTTACACGGTTCATCCTCCAGGGACTCTGGGCATCTTCTCTGGTTACCGTGGTAACCGACTCCAGTCACACACATGATGAGAGTCCACCCCCACATACTTCAACATAAACACTACGTATATCTGTAGCGTATGTATATTTCATTTCTTAGGTTTTGAGCGCGATGTGTCTCTTCCTTCACTCTTATTATTCAGTCCATTAGCTCCTGATGGCCTCTCAGATCACGGATCATCCAATTGCAGGTCCAGTCGTCCTCTTCCAGTAGATGATCGATACGCTCGAGTTGAGTGCTTTGGAATTTCTCCGAGACAGAGAGGAGCCAAAACACCTCTTATGTTTCCTGAGGCTGTGGCTACATTTACGTGACCTGAGCGATTGTGTGTATGAACAAAACTGTGCAGTAAAAATCCTTCTGATACTTTATATTGTCATGTGACGTGTGTGGGCTGCGGGGGGATTCAGACTGACATGAATCCGGTCGGGGGGTTTTAAGTGAAATCCAAGCGAAATTGCTTACGAAGGGGGAAGGGGCTCACTTGTATCAGATGACCCTGTGCGCGTGTGTGTGTGTGTGTGTGTGTGTGTGTGAGAGAGAGCGAGAGAGAGAGAGAGAGAGAGAGAGAGAGAGAGATCCCCTCCTTACAGGAATGAAAAGAAAGTAGCAGTGAATGCAGATTTTTATGCTGTTAGATGTACTCGTGTGTGCGTTTGTGTGTGTGTGTGTCTGTAGGGATGAAGGGCAGAAAATAAGTGAATAATCTAAACTGTGTATTGATGGTCCATAAAGCTCTCAGAATTCATACAGGGGTCGAGGGGGAGGAGTCTTCAGAGGTCGCCTCCCCAGAGCAAAGATTCACAAACACATCAAATCTCACCTGTCACGTCCTGTCAGTCACGAATTTATACTTTATTCACATTATGTATTTATTTCTGATGCCTGTTTAAAAGGATAGTGAGAAGGGAAAAATGAGAATTGTGTCTTCATTTATTCATCATCACATCAAACCTGTTTGAGTTTCTTTCTTTCTTCAGAACACAACAGAAGATATTTTGAAGAATGTTGATCATCAAACAACACTGACCTCCATTGACTTCCATTGTATGAACCACTGAGACATTTCTCAAAATATCTTCTCTTGTGTTCCACTGAAGAAAGACTCAAACCAATTTTGAATGACATGAGGAGGAATAAATGGTGACAGAATTATTATCATTTGACCTGAATGTCTGCATTTTCTCAACATGCCATTTCAATCAATAAATAAATGTGTGTGTGTGTGTGTGTGTGTGTCCGTCCGTTTGTGTGTGTGTGTGTGTGTGTCTGTGTAAGAGTGTTGTATTGTGCTCCTATCAATATGCACGCACGCACACACACACACAGGAAGTGTATTGTCAGCATCAGGTGGAGATACAACAAGTCTCTCTCTCTCTCTCTCTCTCTCTCTCCCCCTCCCTCCCTCCCCCTTTTTCTTGACATATAAGATAATTATTGAGCAACTGCTCTCATTGAAAGTCTTTAGGAAACTTCCTCTCTTTCCCTTTGTGTTTCTGTATTTTTTTCTGGATGTCGTAACATCTTGTGTTCCAGTCTAGTATGCAAATTAAAACATAATTATATGACAACAATTCATATTTGGTTCAAATACAGAACAGAAGAAGCCAGTGAATATGTTTTATTATCTTTTGGCTTCATTTCTGTCTCGTGTCTCGTCTCCAGATCATCGGGGAGTGTGCAGGTCAGGTGTGTCTCACGTGAGGACTGCGCTCAGGGTCCTATTCACAAATCATTTTGAGGCTAAACTTTTTTTAGCACTAAAATCCGCTCCCAGATTTGTGAAATGTTGGGGATAGCCATGTATCAGCCAATCACGGTTAGTGAGCTTGCTGACATCATCCATAGCAACAAGGTCGACTCCGCCCATTGCTCTCGGCAGCTTCTCTTAACTACTGTTAAGTTCAGGAGAACTCTTATCATCCCTGATGGTTGTGTTCAGAAGATGAAGAGTTTATTGTGTTTTCGTTTGACATTCTGAACATTTTTCAGCAGTAAACATTAACCAGTGTTCACACATGTAAAGAGAATCAGTATTTGTCCGGTGAACACTTCTCACGATCTACTTTCTCCTGACATTTCACTTTCTCTCTAGTGTTCTCCTTTTATTTGCTGGCAGAGCTCGGAGACTGAAATCTCCTTCTGGATGCTTTAAATCCACAGATGAAGGCAACACATGGCCCAACAGATCCGCCCTCATTTTCTGAGGAGAATATCAGTCCATCCACACTGAGATCTGAATCCAAAAATGCTTTTTCAGAGAGCGACGTATCGATCTGTTTTTCATATTCATGTTGTCTTTGTCCGTGATTCCTGTTAATAAATGCAGAGGGGAAATAACAGTTACTGTATATTTACTCTAAATAAATGCCAGCGTATGGCTTCTGTCCTTCTCTTTATGGGTTTTAATGTCATGAATGAGGCTCTGAATCTTGGCTTGTGTCTTTGGAAACTAGCGGTTGACCTGCCAGCAGTGGTATTGTTTCTGCAGGGCCGGTTTAAAGATTTTATAGATGTTAAGATCTTCAAAATCTCTTTTTGTCTTGATTGTTGTGAATGAAAATAGGGAACTAAACTGTTTTATAAAGCATATTACACCATACATTCCTGTACTTTAAGTGCTTTTATCTTAAGAAGATTAAAAACACAACATCTCTCTGTTAACATTAAGGATGCACCGATCCGATACTCTGGAACGAGATCCGATTCCTGCGCATTACCCGCGAATGTTACTGTCAAGCTTCAGAAAAGACTAACTATCATGAAATCGCTATAAAAGTTTAATCTTTTTTATGTCATTTGATAGCTTTATGTGAGGAACAAACCAATATAGCATAATAAACAAACTCTGCTATATCCATTTAGCATGCGTGGGTTCATTTTACAAAGTATTTTTACGTTTTTAGTATCCAGTACATTACATAAATACATTTTGATATGTTTTTTACCTGTATTACAATACATAAAAAATCCATTACTTTTCTACTTTTAAAAGTAAAAGAAAGTAGTTTTAATGTACTCATGTATTCAAAGGTTAAAGACAAATCATATTTATTTATGAAATATATCGGCGTAAAAAGTTTGATATGCTTCAGAATGTAGCAAAGTCGTTTATATCTGTATGTATGTATGTATATGTAGTAAATATCTGATAAAGTACAGATACTTAAAAATGCTGAAGTACTATTCACTTCTGACAATAAAATATACAAATATATACATTGAAAGATCTGGGAAGATCGGTATCGGCCAATACTCCAAATTCAGGTATCGGATCGGTAAAGTAAAAAGTTGCATCGGTGCATCTCTCTGTTAACATGATGACATGCATTCTCATAAGTAAACATAATGGTGTCTGTGATGTGATGGCCTCTTACACTAGAGAGAACTTCTCTGGACATCTTTGGATTTCACCTGCAGTTTCTGTATGATTTGGTTCATCGCGTCTGTCGGTCGTGACAATAGCTGCTTAATTTAACATGAATGAAGTTCTTTATAATAACACATTACACATCTGTCATGACAGAACGCAGCTTTTCAGTCGTTTTCTAAAGAGAAGCGTGTTTCAGCATGAAACGTCCAATTGGCGGGGACTGTTTTTGCTTTTAAGATGTTAGGAATAATAGAAACCGACTGCTTTGTGAACGTTTGGATGTTTTGTTTGTCTCAGAGGTGGTCTATAGATCTGTCATCAGCACAGGTTCAATGTTTTTACTTGTTTCAAATCTCAAGAGTTGCAATCCCAAAATCCTCCATTCAGTCCTCTATGTTTTTATTTTAGACCTTTATTTCTTCTGTGGGACACGTTTTGAGAAATATCTCAGTGGATGTCAATGAAGCCCAGTGTTGTTTGGTTACCAGAATTGTTCAAAATATCTTATTTTTTATTTAACATTAAAATTATATATTTTTTAATATAATCTGATTGTAGACAATTTACTAACAGTTGTGACATGAAATGTGTTCAGCACCCACAGAGACCCACTATTAACTTGATTTAAATCGAGATGCACCGATACCATTTTTTAAAGACCGAGTACGAGTACCGATACTTTATTTCTAGTACTCGCCGATACCGATACTGATCCCTTTACCTGTATTTTTTCTTTATTTTTTTGGTGAGGTGGCAATTTTCCAAGCACAACAAAGTGATACTAATAAAAATAGAATAACTTCATAATTACAACTACACCTCAAACACATTATGAAAAACGTATCGGTGCATCCCTAATTTAAAGAAATTATTGATGTATGATTGTACGTTTTGTTTTTGAGGACACCAAGAAAGTTCCAGATTAATCTTTCTCTCTCTCTCTCTCTCTCTCTCTCAGTTGTTTGTTTGCAGGCTTTATCTCTGCAGTTCTCTAAAGAGCCCATGTCTCAGGACGCTCTTCACGGTCGCAGTGCTATCCTGCGCTGTGAGGTCAGTGACCCAGCGGGCGTGCGGTACTCCTGGATGCAGGACGGGCGACCCGTGCAGGACTCCGAGCGGTGCTTTCAGGAGGGCAGTAATCTGAAGTTCACGGCGGTGGATCGGCACTTAGACACGGGCAACTTTCAGTGTGTGGCCATGAACAGCGTCTCTGGAGAGATGGTGACCTCCTCCAATGCTTCCTTCAATATTAAATGTGAGTTTGTGTTTGAAAATCACCTCAAAACTCACATTAACATCAGTGTTTCTCAACCCTCTCTAATGTTCAGAAACTCTATCTTTATGTCTCTCTTCTGTGTGTGTCCAGCATCTCTCTCTCTCTCAAAAGGCTTTTGTGTGTGAATTGCTGTCTGGACCGCAGACGTGTAATTACTGTCTAGAGATGATCAGCACGGTTCATTTCACACTTTTACCTCCTGAAGTGTTTGTAGTTTTTGAAGGTGCTCGTAATGAAACTTTACACAGTTTTAGGTTTCATGATTTTAATGAGATTATGTCAGTGTGATATAGCAAATGATGATTTCAAAGCAACAACATAAACGTTACTGCACATGCACGCTTTTGTGGCCCAAACTACAAAGAATCGAGTCCCTGCTGATTATTTCTGATAACAAGCAAAAGATATAACAAGTAAAAATAAAAGAAGTGTTACTTGACTAAATTTAAATGTGACAAAGTTAACATTTAAATAAACAAATTGTTTATTTAATACAATTAATATACAATAAAATATTCATATGAATTATATATATATATTATAAAATATAAATATTTATATTATTAGCCACTAGCCAGAATGATCAACAAACACAAACCTGAAGTTAACTTCGGGCCAGGCACGCGTAGAAACCATCTATATTCATGAAGATGATTTTAAACATTTAAAAAACATTTATGAAAATTATTTAAAGGGGCTTTTAATCTGCTTATTTAGTCCCACAATGTGTGAGTTTCATGAGCTTTTTGTCTTGATTTGTGAGTATAAAACTGAAGTCATCACCTTGAAATGATATCTGCATTCTGAGCAGTTTTGAGATGACAAGCTTCAAAGTTTTTGCATTCCATTTCACTTTTTTCCTTAAATGTACACAGCGTAAAGAAAAAACATCACATCATGTAAACAAGTTGTCACATAATAACACTATTAGCATAGTAACACTATTTTGACAAAAATATCAAATAGAACCTCATAATTCTAAGGCGACAAAAGTGTTATGACAGATATTTGTTAAAGAGACTCTAAATATCTTCCAATGATTTATTGTCATGACGCTCACATATGAGGTTTCTGGGAACCTGTACACACAGACAGTTTTTGTGTAATATGCATGACCATGAACTTGTGAGTGACGTGTGTGTAGTTTTGACTGTACCTGTCTCAGGGTCTGTTTTCTCATAGTTGTGTGTCATAATTGTGGTTTCTGAGATCTTTTGTGATTCTTCACATGCTGTGATTGTGAATGATGTTCATGATGAATGATGACCCTCACGTCTCTCTGGATTATTACACCTCAAACTGGACACGTGTTGAAAGAACTTGTGTTCACATTAGCTGAGATCTCATTAATCCTGCGGTTATACTTCCAGCTAATGTGATTCTGTACAAATATACAATAACTCTCTCTCTCTCTCTCTCTCTCTCTCTCTCTCTCTCTCTCTCTCTCTCTCTCTCTCTCTCTCTCTCTCTCTCTCTTACTTTATTGTCCTTGACATTTTATAATCATTCATTAATAAAGCACAAGTAAAGTATTTATTTGATCTTGTATTTTCAGTGTAAAGGCACTTTATTGGTATGTTTTTGTGTACCGTTTCTCGCTCGCTCACTCTCTGCCACTCATTCTGTCTCTTGCTCGCCCACACTCACTCTCTCTCTCTCTAATGTTCAACATGCAGTGTTGTGAAGTAAGTAACTAATTTAACTCAGTTGTGTTTAAGATAATAACTTTCAGAGTAATGAGTCACTTTTTCCAGTGATTTACATGCAGAATAATTCAGATCTACTGCTGATCTTCAGACCAAAGCCAGTGTTAAACTCATCATACAGACATTTACCCATCATTCCTTTAGGCTGATGAGAATGTCATGTGAAAGGCCCATTGCAGCACTAAATGACCTTGATAAATCTCTCTCTCTCACACACACACACACACACACACACACACACACACACACACAGCTCATATCGTCTCATTCTTTACATATTTATAGATGATAAGAGTCTGAGGAGTGTGTGTGTAATCTCAAGTCCTCCCTCAGGAATCACACACACTTTAGCATCAGGACAAGCAAACTAGCCACGTGTGTCAACTGATGTCAATTGACTCTCTGCAGACGATTCGCATGCAACATCTTCATCTTCACTGAAATACTGTGTGTCAGAATCAGATTTTACAGTGTGAACCGTAAGCAGTATACTGTTTTTGTGATTTGTGTGCATTGCATTGTGGGATACATTCTCTTATTGTGACGTTTCCCAGACAATTGACATCAGATCATGTGTTACTGTAATCTGAGGATGAGTTGTATGAGATCAGACATTAAACACACATCAGATCCTGTAGATCAACACATTCATGTTTGACTCAACAACACACACACACACACACACTGCACAACACAATACACACACGCACGCACAACACAATACACACACGCACAACACAATACACACGCACGCACAACACAATACACACGCACGCATAACACAATACACACACGCACGCACAACACAATACACACACGCACAACACAATACACACGCACGCACAACACAATACACACGCACGCATAACACAATACACACACACACACACGCACAACACAATACACACACAACACAACACAATACACACGCACAACACAATACACACACAACACAATACACACGCACAACACAATACACACACAACACAATACACACGCACAACACAATACACACAACACAATACACACGCACAACACAATACACACGCACAACACAATACACACGCATAACACAATACACACACACACACGCACAACACATAACACACACACACACACACACACACACAATACACACACACACACACACACACACACGCACACTGAACCTGTGCTTTCATCTCTTCATGTTGTTGTTTATTCATCATTCTGTGTTTGTCTCTCTTTAAGTTTCTCTTTCATCGTCTTGTGGTTTCATCATTTTTATTCTGACTAAATTAAAGTTAATGGGAAAAACATCATTAAGATGTAAACGCTGCTGCTGGCCCACTGATGGTGTGTGCGTGTGTGTGTGCGTGTGCGTGTGCGTGTGCGTGTGTGTTTATGCTCTCTCTTTCTCTCTCTCGCCTCCTTTATTATTCTTTCATCTGTCTGCACAGTTTGTGTTGCCGAGTTCATCAGGGTTGTAAATGTTTGTTGTGTTATTAGGGCTGGAAATGGGGCCGGTCAGTGTGAATGAGCCCGCCTCAGAGGCGGAGATAGAGGAGGCTGAGCGAATCGTATTGCAGTGTCACATTGATGGACATCCACGGTGAGCTAAACACTAAACCCTCAGTTTGTTCAACACACATCACAGACAGACATCAGTATTGATCAATATTACACTGTTAACAGCATCAGGAACACAGTAAACGTTACTCTGCTACACTGTTACACACACACGCACTGTACAACACAATACACACACACTGTTGTGTGATGACCTCGATTTGTGTATAAATGAAGACTTTGATTTGTGTGTTACTGGTTTGTGTTCAGTCCCAGCAGCAAATGGTTCAAAGATGCAGTTCAGCTGATGGCTAAAGATCGAATCCTCTTGCTCAGTGACCTCACCCTAGAGGATTCTGGGATTTACTACTGCTGTGCTCGTAACGCTGCAGGTCAAGTGTGCAGTAACAACATCACACTCAATATTATCGGTAAGATTGTGAGAGAGAGCGTGTGTGTGTGTACTTGTTTGACTATATTTGTGAGGGCCAAATGTCCTCAGTTAAACAGTAAAGTACTTGTGAACCCACTTGTGAAGACATTTTCCTGGTCCTTACTAAATAAAATGGCTCATAATTTGGTCAAAAAGTGTTTTTCTTTAAATCTAATAATGTGCAAATGTTTGTGTGATTATTAGGTGTAGGTGTAGGGGATAGAATATATCATAAGCCTGATATAAAATCAATGGAAGTCAATGTAATGTCCCCACTAGTATAGTCAGTGATGTGTAATGTGCAGATAGGTGTGTTTTGGGGGGTTATGGGTGTTGGTGGGCAGGTATGTTCTCTTGAATTTGTCACCTCGTGCACAACAGAGCAGAAAGTTGTAAAGTGTAAACTGACACCCCGGTGATCCGCCTTCCCATCAGCCACCTGTGCAGCTCACGCACACACACACACACACACACACACACACACACACACACACACACACACACACACACACACACACCTGCAGAGAGAATAAAAGCTGTGATGTGGAATAAAGGGATCAGACAGAGCATGAAAATTACAGCTGGAGAGGAACTGAGAGAAAAAGAATGTGTAAATAATCTGCACACTTGACTTTAGACACACAGTCAGGCCTGTGGGAGTGAGACACCTGTCTGTCTGTATCAGTGTTAGCATGTTTTTAATGATGAAGTAAAAACATGTTCTGTGAGGGTTATGGGGACAGAAAATAACTGTGTGTGTGTGTGTAGATAAGACTCTTCCTCGTGTGGTCATCGCTCCGGTGGATCAGGTGGTCTTAAGGAACGAGGAGGCCGTGTTTCATTGTCAGTTCAGAGCGAAGCCGGTGCCTGTGATCCAGTGGATCCACGACTCAGAACCTGTGGTGAATAAATCACGGTGAGACTGTAGATCACTCTGAATCACACACACACCCTGGAAATAGAGATTCATTATTCAGTGTGTGATGATGAATATTAGTAAATACAGTAAATATCTAGATTCAGTGATTTAAGACACAGAGACACTGTCTATTCACTTTGTGTTTATTTTGTTTTATAAATGTTAGATGACAGTGACTAATGTCTGTGTTTGTGGGTCTCACACAGGGTTGTTGTGTACTCGAACGGCACACTACACATCACACAGGTGAAGCAGCGTAACACAGGTGTGTATAAATGTCTGGCTCGGTATGGAGACAACAAACATGTGCATGTGGAAGCTAAGCTCAGAATCTCAGGTGAGAGAACACACACACGCACACCACTGTACACACACGCACACACACGCACACTGACACACACACGCACACACACACACACTGTACACACACGCACGCACACACAGTACACGCACGCACACCACTGTACACGCACACACACGCACACTGTACACACACGCACGCACACTGTACACGCACACACAGTACACACACACCACTGTACACACACGCACGCACACACAGTACACACACACACACACACACACTGTACACACACGCACACTGACACGCACGCACGTACACACACGCACACCACTGTACACGCACACACACACACACGCACAGTACACACACACACACTGTACACACACGCACACTGTACACGCACACACACACACACACACACTGTACACACACGCACACTGTACACGCACACACACACACGCACAGTACACACACGCACACTGACACACACACACACACACACACACACACACACACTGTACACACACGCACACTGTACACGCACACACACACACACACACACTGTACACACACGCACACTGTACACATGTTCTTTATATGTTCTGATATCAGTCAGTGTGTCTGATGTCATTTTCTCTTCATCTCTGTAGATATTGAAGACATGGGTGAGCGTATGACCCGGGTCTTCTCCACTAACAGCAGAGAGAGGGTGAGCTGTGACCCGCCGCAGGGTCTTCCCGAGCCGGATGTGTGGTGGGAGCACGCGGGAGTCCGTGTGCCGTCTGAGGGCCGAGTGTATCAGCGGGACAGAGATCTGAACTTCAATCCCACAGACAGATCAGACTCGGGTGTGTACACGTGTGTCGCCCAGAACAAAGCAGGACGGAGACAGCAGGAGCTGCAAGTGACCGTAGCCAGTGAGTTAAACATTAACACCAAATGATCCTTTCATTCCAAAACTAAAAAATGCCAATGAAGAGGAAAATGGAGTAAAAAAATCACAGAATAGTAAAACAAAACATGTTTTTTGTTGTTGTGTGTGTTTGTGTTACAGCCTCTCCAGAATGGATTGTCATGCCTCAGGACACACACATAGAAGAAGGTCAACCCGGATACCTGCACTGTCACGCCCAGAGCGCACCTGAACCCCAGGTCACATGGTACCGCAAGAGCATCGCCATCAGCGATGAGGTGAGCAGCTTTGATTCATGAACACTTCTGTTCTATTATTGCTGATCTGTCAGTCTCATTTATGCTCCGCATGTCTCCGCAGGGCTCTCGCTATAAGCTCTTTTCTAACGGGACTCTGATGATCAACAGCGCGGAGGTGAACGACGCTCAGATCTACCGCTGTGTGTGTACGAGTGAGGGCGGCTCTCTCACCGAACAGGCTCGTGTCTTTATCCTGGGTGAGATTCATGTGTGGAGTGTTGTTCGTAACACTATCATTGTTTTGTCTTCGGGAGGTCTGTTGTGTTGAGATATCACGCGTGTGTAGCGTGCCGGATTATCTTGTGTCTTTTACAGAGAAGCTGAAGTTCACCCCCGTCCCCCAGCGGTCACAGTGCCTGCAGCTCGATCGAGAGAACAGTGTCAGCTGCGTCGCACAGGGACGAGAGAAACCAACAATACTGTGGAGAAGAACAGGTCACAGACTCACCATACTCTACTTTACTCTAGTGTAAACTACTATACTCTGGTCCTGTGTATTCTACTGTGCACCACTCTACTGTACTCTTCTGTGCACTACTGTATCCTAGTGTACACTACCGTTCTCTACTGTACACTACTATAGCCTACGTAAGGGATAATGTACAGGCATCAGTAGTTATCACAGAAATAAGTCCCGACAGTGTGATCAGGTATCACATCTTGTATCACACTGAAGGGGCTTAGTTCTGCGATAACTACCGCTTCCTGTACATTATCCCGCTTATTACACGGCTACTTGCCGAACGAGGAAAATACTGAACATAAAATATGAATTTAAATCATTTTTTTATTCGCTTATTAATGTTTTAATTTAAAAGTGCAAACCTTCTGCGAAAAGATAGTTCCAAGCTACAATTAACATTCCTAATAAACGATGTAGTACAAGCATTTGTAAGCGCTACATATAAGAGAAGAGAACAAGAATAAGAAGAAGCTTTATTACCAAGTATGTTTACACACACAAGGAATTTGACTTGGCGACAGGAGCATCCAGTGCAGAAGAAAGTAAACATGTAGTGCAAAAGTACACAATAGTGGTGAATAACATCAAGCAAAGGGGAGAGGAATAAAAACTGGAGTTAAATAATAATAATACACTATGTAAAGAAGTAAAAAAAATAAAAATAAATATATGTACAGACAAGAAACGACATATAATTATTTAAATGAATGTGCATTTAAGTGTTATTTACAAGTTTATCGTACCTGTTGTTTACAGTTCTAGGTGCATATGAACAATGTGCAATAAATGGACAGTGTATAGTTGTGAGCTTTTAATTGTTTAGGCTGGATATAAAGAATATGCTGAACATAACATATATGCTTATGTTTCACACTACATATGAAACATAAGCATATATAGACTGTTCAGTTTTCGTTTTTTCATCTTATTTAGGGAGTCATTTGATTCGTCTGAATCTATCCACCGTTAAAGCGTTTTGTTTTTACCGTACATGTTGAAATTAATGTCGAAATCATCCATTGCAAATTGTGGTTGTCCAGTGTTTCAGTCACAAGATGGCGCCAGACGGTGATCTTTGTTGGAGCGGAGGGATATTAAACACACAAGTAGTTCCGGTCATGCGTTATTAGTTTGCAGTGGTTATTATTTGAAAAGAACGAACCTGCAAATTTCGCGACTGGCCAATCAGAATCAAGCATTCCTCCGAGCCGTGTAATAATGTACTTTACTCTACTGTAGACAATACAATACAATACACTACTGTATTTATCTATAGTGCACTGCACACTACTGTACTATACAGTGTGTTTTGATCGAGACACTGGAGGTCAGAAGAAGACTCAGACACACATGTAGCTGGGATGTTTTTTCCGCACACTGGTGCGTAAAATGTGCAGATAGAAGCAGTTTTACAGTTTAATTAAACAAAGGTTAATAATAAACAGCCTATAATCCAGAACTGACTCACTGGGGCGCTGCTGACCGAACGCACAACTTGTGCTGTCGCCCTCTAGTGACGACACATTTCTCACTGTGTGTGTGTGTGTGTGTGTGTGTGTGTGTCTCTCAGACGGTCGTGATCTCCCTCCTCATGTGCATCAGCAGAATGGAATTCTTCATTTCTCTACTGTGACTCGAGCTGATGGGGGAAATTACACGTGTGTCGCCTTTAACAGTGTACAGGGAGAAATCCGAGCACATGTGAACCTGACTGTAGGAGGTGAGACGTGTGCGTGCGTGTGTAAAAACACTGTCTGACTTTATTAAAGTGTACAGTATATTGTATTGTGTTCAGCTGGAAAACAAAGTAGAATTATATCAGTTTAATTTGGCAATTTAGTTTCTTATTTTTAAACGCCCATCAACAGTGTTTTGATGTTGCTCTGTGTGTTTGGTCAGTTCATATAGAGTTTACGTTGGTGCCGGAGCAAACTACAGTATATCAGGGTCACACGGCCGTGTTTCACTGTCAGGCGTCAGGTGACCCGGCGCCCTTCATCCAGTGGAAGCTGAAGGACAGACTGCTTCACAGCACCCCTGACAGCAGGTCCGGCAAACTGCATCTCCAAAATCATATGAACTTGTTAAGAGTCACTGGTGCTTCTAAGCTCCGCCCTCTTCCATCACCTGATGTTGAGCTGATAGATGCTGTTTGTCTTCAGGTTCCAGAAGATGCCCAACGGTTCACTGGTCATCAGTGATGTCACTACAGATGACACGGGCGTGTACACGTGTATCGCTGGAAACACCTGTAACATCAGAGACACAACAGCACAACTGTATGTTGTGGGTGAGTAACGCAAACACACACCTGTTATTGACTAGCTGGCTTATTCTAGCACTGCAATGCTCGTGTGTGTTTCTCTCCAGAGAAGCCAGTTCACCCGCGCGATGAAGACGAGGACAAGAGTCAGTTTAAGATGTTTCAGACCATCGCTCTGTCTGTGGCCGTGGCTGTAGCTTACATCATCGCTGTATTGGGTCTCATGTTTTACTGTAAACAGAGACGAAAAGCCAAACGTGTGCAGAAGGGCCGCAGTGCGGAAGAGCCTGAGATGGAGTGTCTGAACGGTGCGTCTTCATCAGATCTTCTTCTGCACTGAAATATTTCTTGATGTGCTTGTAATTCATGCAAATGATTCAGCAACTGCAGAAATATTCCACAAACCATTAAAATCATGTTTTAGGATAAAAATGCAAATTAATGTTGAAGGTGTCTTTTGTGGGCTTTTTCTAGGTGGCGCTCTTCAGCAGAACGGCCAATCGGCAGCTGAGATTCAGGAGGAAATACCTTTAACTGACCTGACAAGCACAGCAGCTGAGAAACAACAGAACCACACAGAAAAACTCCAGTTTCCCAGAACACACCTGCAGATCATCACTGCTCTGGGTCAGATTCATACACATGACATGTGACGCTGTAAAACTGACCAATCGTCTATAACCGTGTGTGTGTGTGTGTGTGCAGGTAAAGGTGTGTTCGGCGAGGTGTTTCTGGCTAAAGCGAGGGCCATCGAGGACGGTCAGGAGGAGTCTGTGGTCGTAGTGAAGAGTTTAGAGAGCTCGGATGCGTCGGTCCGCTCAGAGTTCAGACGAGAGCTGGAGATGTTCAGTAAACTCCGTCACGCTCATATCGTCCGTCTGCTGGGACTCTGCAGAGACTCTGAACCACACTACATGATACTGGAATATGTGGAACTGGTACATTACAACCCTTACATAATGTCCTGATATAGAATATATTCATGTTTGTCTGCGGCTTTTGCAAACATTTCACCGATAAAAAGTAAAACAGTGTTTAATTATTTGGAAAATGTCTTGTAAAGTGGCGGTTTTGGAGGTTTCAGTCTCACAGCGGCGATATGTGAAAGCATTTCAACGCTTGATGATGTTTGTTGAGCATCATATTCTGTTTATAAATGTTTGATTTTTTTGCCTCATTTCTCAGGGAGATCTCAAACAGTTTCTCAGGATCTCTAGAAGCACAGATGACAAACCTATATCACATCCCATCAGCACTAAAACTAAAGTGAGTTGACTTCCTGTAATATTTACATTTACGTATTTGGCAGACGCTTTTATCCAAAGCGACTTACATTGCATTACACTACATTTGTTTCCGAGTATGTGCCATCCCTGGGATCGAACCCATGACCTAACTAGCGCCATGACCTAACCACTGAGCTACAGGAAAGCTACTTTGCATCTCATCTGTTGTCGAGTTCATCTGACGCATCTCAGTTTCTATAATGTTGTTTTCTGTCACTGCAGGTGTCTCTCTGTGCCCAGGTGGCTCATGGGATGGATCATTTATCAAAGCAGCGTTTTGTGCATAAAGACCTGGCAGCCCGAAACTGTTTAATCAGCGGACAGAGACACGTGAAAATTACATCTCTGAGTCTCAGTCAAGACGTCTACAGCAGGTATGAACCTCATTTCATTCTTGTGTTTGTTTTATTATTATCCAGTATTATTTTGACTAGTTATCAGGAATGTTTGATTCTCTCAACAGCACCATCATGTGTTCAGTTGCATGTATTACAGCAGCTGTTTGTTTACGTTTCAGTGAGTATTATCACTACAGACAGGCTTGGATTCCTCTGCGTTGGCTCCCGGCTGAGTCTGTCTTTGAAAACAGCTTCTCCACTAAATCAGATGTTTGGGCGTTTGGTGTTCTTATGTGGGAGGTCTTCAGTCTGGGTGAACTGCCCTACAACACACTTAATGATGACAACGTGATGGAAGGTGTGCAAACTACAAGATGTTATATCAACAAAACCTTAAGGGTCAAATTTGGGAAATTGAGATCATCTGAAAGCTGAATAAATAACCTTTCTATTGATACATGGTTTGATTTGGCCAAGATATATTTGAAAGTCTTGAATATGAGGGTGCAACAAAATCTAAATATTGAGAAAATCATCTTTAAAGTTGTCCAAATGTTTTGATATATTTACGTTAGAAAATCTTCATGGAACATGATCTTTACTTTATATCCTAATGATTTTTGGCAAAAACGATGCCATTTCGACCCATATTGTTGGCTATTACTACAAAAGTAAAAACTGGTTTTGTGGTCCAAGGTCACATATGATTTTGATGATCTCCTGTCGCCTGTTTGATGTCATATCACAACATTTCCTTTAATCTCTTTATTGTTCTGAATGAAGATCTGTTGTGTGGGTTTCAGCTCTTCAGTCTGGAAAACTGAATCCGTGTCGTCCAGAGTCCTGTCCCTCCGCTGTCAGCAGTCTGATGAGTCGCTGCTGGGCGTCCAGCCCTAAAGAACGACCCGGATTTAGTGAGATCGCCCGGACTCTGGCACATATACCCACAGACACTAAAGTCTAAAACATCAACACACATTTCTGTGGATTGCACCACACATCACGACTACAATCAGAGACTCAATCCTGCACGTTTCAGACACTTCAGTTTGTGTCCAGAAACTGCCTTAATGATGGCATGACGGCCTGTTGTTTACTGTTTTGTAGTTTTTCTGCGTTACTTTAACCCGACGGTGACTTCGTGTCAATGCAACTTCAGGTCAGCGCAGGACAATCTCATCTCTATCAGGGGTACAGACGCGGTACGCAACTATAAATGCTGGACTCACGTCCCAGACTTGGGTTTGTAGTATGTGGTACGTGTTTGTTGGTGAAAACGTGTGTGATGTCACCCGTCCACAACGAAAATACACCTGCTGTACAACACGACAATCACAGCCCATCATTCGTATTACAAACACAGCTATGCAGTCGTGTCGACAGGTGAAAAGCTTTTATCCCGTTGTGCTTGATCTCATGTGTCTGTTGGAAACTCCAGACTGAAGTTTAAAGCTATAATTCCTGTGAGATCTGTCAGGGTTGATTCTCATGAGGTTCGCACAGGAGACTGTGTTACTGGAAGAAAAAGAAATGCAATGCCTTAAATTGCATCCGTAAGCCATAATCGCATTATCGTCCGTCTGTCTGGTTTTGATCGATGGATCCCCTCCACAAAATCCCGTTTTCTCCCACTAAAACAATTGATACACAAATTCCACATATATCCTAAAATGTCATGTTTAAATGTGTGATGATATGTGATGTAGGATGTTGTTTGGGGATCGCTCGCGCGCTCGCGCGTGTGTGTGTGTGTATGAAGGTCGTGTTTTTGAACGTTTGTTTCGAAAGGGTCCAGTGTTTGCGCATGTTTTGGATTGAATCGTTTTCAACAGGTCAATACTAAAAGTGGACGTTTACTAAAAGTGCCTAGAAAATGAAGGAATTATTTGCTGTTTTTTACAGTATGTTTTTAATGCAGACGCCTCTCGTGTTCAAGAACGGCTTTTATATCAACTTTTGTATTATTGTTTTTCTTAATCTGTTTCTATTCATATTTGTTTTCTTGTGTTTTTATGACACTCGTGGTTTTATATTCCGCTTCAGTAAAGGTCACAGTAATCTGCTGCTCTCATTAAACATTTATGTTTTAACAGCCTCGCTGTATTTGCTGAAATGATTAGGATCATATCATTTATTCTACACATTCATGAGCTGTATTTAGTTGATTCTCTACAGAATACCACAAACTGAGGGTGGATCAGGTCAAGATTCAAAGATTCTTCTTCTTGTCTATGATGGCCAGCGGATGGCGCTGTCTGTGCAGTAGATTGTTATACTGGACTGTAGACTGCTGGTGATTTCGATGACATTGATAATGTTTTATTTTTACTGACATGCTTCTTAATAATACAGTCAGACACACTTTCTCTCCTGATGTTGTGTGATTCATTTGTGTGGGAGCTGATCGTGAGCTGAGCTTCTTTTGCCATGCAAATAACATCCCATCATCATCATCATCATCATCATCTCATCAGGTGCTTCACTACATCACATGATCTCTCTCTCTCTCTCTCTCTCTCTCTCTCTCTCTCTCTCTCTCTCTCTCTCTCTCTCTCTCTCTCTCTCTCTCTCTCTCTCTCTCTCTCTCTCTCTCTCTCTCTCTCTCTCTCTCTCTCAAATTTCTATGTAAACATACTTTATTGGCACAGTTGTGTGTAGTTACATTGTTTCCAAAGCATTATACATAAAACAAGAAATATACATCACAAACAATAATAAGGTGCTGGGTGAAGGATCTATTTTTCTGTGTATTTGTCCTAATTTTTATCTAAGAATTACAGTGAAATATCAGATGTTTTTGGTGTGTTCTCTTGTGTGATGTTTATTCATTGAGAACATGAATATCTGTTTTAATGCTGTACAGATCAGCTGTAGATGTGCTTGCATCGTATTTGCCTTACAGGTTCTTCCGATCAGTGGTTTCTGCTTTTCCAAAGAACCAGACTATAAAACATTATTTGTTTTGCCGTGAAATCAGACTGTAAAACCAGTTTTGTTTTAATTGAAACTATATATTTAGGTGCTGAGATACAGTACAGAGACATATGAGCAGATGATCTTTTGTTTATTTGTCCCTATTATTAAGTTGAAGAATAGATTTATATGAAGAACTGTCGTGTGTTTTAATGAAATATTCACCTCCTGTTACATCTAATACATTTATAATAGGTTTCTATGGGAACTGCTGTGCCATGAAGTTACATAAATGCTTTATGTTGGAGTTGCTGAAAATGTTTGTTGTCTATTTAGCATTTAAACATTACTAATAGTAATAATAATAAAAATGAGGGATAAACTACGATTTTATTACAATTAATGTCTGAACTCTGTTTAGAATCTATTTATAGAGAGGACACCGCAGGCCCCGCCCCTTCTGTGACACGTTTGCGAGCGCAACCCTTTTGGAATTTATGCAAATGAAGGTTAGTTGTAACCAATGGTGTTGGGGGCCAATCCCCCACGAGCCTATTACCGGACACCACTGAGACTCGCCATATAAGGACAGGCGACTCCAAAAAAGGAAACCAGCCGTTCTTTTTAAGGAGAAAAGTAGATCGGGCGTGTACAGATCACTCCGCTTCTATCCTCCTCTCAAAGTCATGATTGACAGCTGTCAGCAGTGAAATCAAAGTCATGATTGACAGCTGTTGGAGGTGAATCGTGAAGTTACGGCAGCTGAGAATTTCACCGGGCGTTTATCGTTTACTTTCACCGGTAGCACTAACTAACGCGGCGGATCGATCGCACTCGCGTGTGGCGCGGAGCTCTAGGGGGAGGAGACGGAAAGAGACGCCGGCTGAGTGCGCTCGAGTTCGGCTTCGCTCTTCAAAGTTTCGCGCAGACACTGACGCGCGTTTGTTTACATCTCCGTCGTGTGTGTTTATGAACGCGGCCGGTCGTCACACTAACGGCCCGTCGCTCCAGCTCTCCGCTGGCGTTATCAGGAACGTTTTGTCCGGTTTATAGGATGCTATCCAGTCAGACCGGAGCGACGCTGAGTGGAAACGGGTCCGCCGCGGGGAAGAGCGCGGGTGCTGTGATGATGAACAGCGGGGTCCGGCCGGGGTTCGGGGCAATGCTCGGAGCAAACCCGGGCTCCAGAGGAGGCGTCAGACCGGGAAACGCGACCTTGCTGGGACCCGGTCAGGGGATCATCGGAATTCCGGGGAGGTTCGATCCGGATAAAGCGGGACTCCTGCACGGGTGCAGCGGCTCGGACGTGGACTCTGACTCGGGCGATGAAGACGAGCCCGCGGGTCGGAGGGGAGTAGGCGTCAAGCGGGAGAGAGCGGAGATGGAGGCGGCTATGGTCGTGCAGGAGGCCGGGTTACCCTCACTGGTCGCGGGCGGAGTGGCCGGAGCGAAACCCGGTAAGAAGACGCGGGGGAGAGTGAAGATAAAGATGGAATTTATAGACAACAAATTGCGGCGGTACACGACCTTCAGCAAGAGAAAGACCGGCATCATGAAGAAGGTCAGAACATCATTAAAACATCATTTATAGCGATGAAAAACAACTCAAACTACAGAGAAACTAAAGTCATAACTTTCATTAAATAATGGTTCATAAACCATCAGCTTTTTACTATTAAAACCAGTACAGAATTCCAGTATGTAGTGTGCATTGGGTCTTACTCCAGTATGCTGTTCTACTGGTTCTTATCTGTCATCTGTCACACCAATAAAACCAAACACATTACCAGTAAGGACCCACACAGACTATTATAGTTCCTAATGAAATTCCCAATAAATCCATCAGAATCAGCAGGACAGTGTTTACATTTTTTGGGATGGTTTCTGTAAGTTTAATGGTTATGTCCTCTTTCTCATCACTCCATTAATTCATGTAGTTATGTTGGGTCTGCTCTCTGAAAGGTTGTGGGTTCGAACCCCAAACTGATGTCTCAATGATTCCTCCTACAGTATTTCAAGAGAAATCTGTAAGATATGGTTCATTAGAAATGTTCCCTGGTCTCCTTCAGGTCTCCTGAGCTTTAAGAGAGCAACATGTGAGCGGTGGTGTTTATCTCTTCAGTGTGATGTGAAGGATTGTGTGGCTCTTTCGGAGGATTTGTGTGTGGTGTAGGAGAGACTGTGATATCACATATCCGCTCATCTGGTATACGGTGACTTGAAGTGACAACAGACACGATGGGCTCTGAGCTTTAAATAGAAATGAGCGACTGACATTCAGAGAAGCAGCTCGACCGCCCCGCGTGCGCGCGCACACACACACACACACACACACACACACATGACACATGGATCCAAAACAACCCAATTCACTTCAGGTTGAAAGCGTGTTGTTCACACCTGGTGGTCACCAATTATATGTGACGATATAAAAAAGTAGTTCCAATGCAAACGCAGTGTGTAAGGTGTCTCTTTCAGGTCCTCTTTCTCTTTTTAAGATGTCTGTATGCAACACGTGAAGGACACGGACCTCAGACGCAGTGTTG
Source organism: Oreonectes daqikongensis (assembly GCA_026939265.1). Lineage (NCBI taxonomy): Eukaryota > Metazoa > Chordata > Actinopteri > Cypriniformes > Nemacheilidae > Oreonectes > Oreonectes daqikongensis. The sequence continues at coordinate 1,372,431 of JAOTQM010000500.1, forward strand.
GTAATGTCTTGAGATGTGATTTCAGGCAGCACATGTGTGTTGATGTTGCTGTGAGAGTCGAGCGACAGCTGAATAAACAGCGACACAGAGAAACTTCTGCTGTTGTGTTGATGCTGTGCTGTGCCTGTGTTTGATCTCGACTGCTTCTCGTTTACAGCTCACACACTACAGCTGCTGCTGAGACACACTGAGAAACACACACTTCAGGTTCTGCACTCAAGACGTGGTTTAACTTTTAACAAGTTCTTTTAAAATGAGTTTTAGTCCTTGTGTGTTTATTTATAAAACAGCTCCTGGATGCTGATTGGTCGATAGCTACGAGCTGATATTCATTTATGTTTTGTTTCATAAATCATAGTAGGGCTGCTCGATTATGACAAAAATAATAATCACAATTATTTTGCCCTGTGTTGAGATCGCGATTATTTAACACGATTACTTTGGAAACGAACTTAATAAATAGATACATTATTAATAAATAAATAACGTGTCAATTTAACACTGAATTCAACTTAATAAAAAAAATAACTGAAATGTAAAAACAATTAAATAAAGTATAAATGCAAAGAATCAAATAAATAAAACACAATTAAAAAACATAAATAAGACAATTCTTGCTAAATGTGGAATGCGACACAATAATTGTTTTCCGATTATTTTGTTTTCATAATTGTTGGAAGCAAAAATTGAAATTGAAAATCGATTACGATTAATTGCGCAGCCCTAAATCATAGCTCTGTCAAAGATTCGAGCACCTTATCGCTTAAATGAACCTTTTAGCATTTGCAACATTATATCAAACTTTATATTTGTCGTTTTTGATCTTTTAGTTTTATCATCTTGTCTCTTCTGTGAGGTTTTTTGCATATGCGCTGTGATTTATGATATGTTGTGTGTGTTTACTAAAGACATAAGCAATGTTTTAAATGAAAGGAAGATAGATTTGTTTGTTTGGAATGAGCGAGTTTAGACTGTAGACAGCGTGTGTCACCCTGACAGATTTCAGTCGGTTCCTCGTCTCTCTGGAGCTCTGATGAAGAGTCGGGCTGTTCTGCGGTCAGTTTGGGGTTTTACGTTCTCTTGGATGTAAAATGTGGTCTTGTTTACGGTTTTAGGTGGACAGGTTAGTTTGTTTTTGCTAAAATGGAAGATTTTGTAGAAAGAAAGAGGCTTTAAATCAACATCTCTCATCATCACACTGCTGCCCTCAGCTCCTTTAACAAGAGTTTCCTCTTAATGCATGCATGCACGCACACACACACACACACACACACACACACACACAACAACGTGCACACGCACACACAGTCTGAACCAAACAGCAGTAATGTGTAATATTAAATAAGCAGTGTTGTAAAGTGTTAGTTGACCTTGTTTTTATATGCAGGTGGGGACCTAAACCTGAATGCACACCAACACATGGGACTTGATAGAAAACTTTCTGCTGTTTTTTATGATCTTTAGGGTTAGGGGTATAAACTGTTTGTACGGTATAAAAATAATTATGCCTATGGACTGTCCCTACGGAGATAATAAACCAGGTGTGTGTGTGTGTGTGTGTGTTAGAGAGAGAGAGACAGACAGACAGACAGAGAAGGCATCTGCTGTAGGTGATCTGTCACGTGTCAGTTGTTCATTTATTTAATGATTTTTAGTAGTAGGTTACATTTGTACATTTTATGAATTAAAAAGCTTTTCCACTTGTTGAGAATTATGAATGATATTTGACTTGTGTTGATTGATAACGTCTGAGCGACTGACCGTAGATCAGATGTTCTGCTGTGTTGATTCTGTGATATATCAGAGCTCAGACTCCAGCGTCGGCTCTATTTCTAGAGTCTTATCTCACATTGTTTTAGTTTCATTTCAGAGTTCTGCTGTATTATCTGTGTCACTTAAAGAGCTGTCCGTCTATTTCAGTGTCAGTACAGTATATACACCCTATTACTCGATTTAAATATGTTTAATATTGTGAACTTTTTTAATCGAATGACATTAGTCGTCTGTGTGAAAGATACAGTGATGTGAAGTGTGACGTGTGTGTTTCTCTCTGTGTGTTTAAAGGCCTACGAGCTCTCCACGCTCACAGGAACACAAGTCCTGCTGTTGGTGGCCAGTGAGACGGGTCACGTCTACACGTTCGCCACACGCAAACTGCAGCCCATGATCACCAGCGAGACGGGGAAAGCTCTCATCCAGACCTGTCTGAACTCTCCGGACTCTCCTCCACGATCAGACCCGTCCACAGACCAGAGGATGAGCGCCACGGGCTTTGAGGAGACGGACCTCTCCTACCAGGTGTCTGAGTCCGAGAGTCTCGGTGAGACCAAGGTGAGTCGTGCTGCTTTCTTACAATCAGAGATGTTTGGCTTTCATGCGAAGACTTAAAAACTCTTTTCTATGTGCCCTATAAATCACATGAACCGTAAAGCTCTCAGTCTGCTCCAGAATCTACACAGTGAAGGATTATTGTTGCCATGTTAAAGAAGTGAACATGTTCTTCTTCCAGCACGTTCTGAAGCTGTTGAGCGATTTAAACCTTCACACCCGCTCTGAATGCAAGACGTTTCATCTCAAAAGAGATAAACAAATATAAATTGTCTTGGACTTATTATGACCTTCACTTTGTAGATTGTTGACTCCATCCAGACAGAAAATAAATCCGAGTTTAATGGCACGAGAGACACGTGGCTCACCGGGAGCTATAAAAGTCTTGAATCATATAATATTCTGTAGAAGAGCTGAATCCTGTCCGTTATAGATTTAGTGTTAAATGAAAAGAAAACATCTGTGTTCACTTGTACATGTGTGTCTGGATGAAGGATTGATGTGTGCAGTTCTCTGTGTGTTTGTTCTGCTTTGGCTATTACATGATACTGATAAGTGCCAAACAAATCATATTTAATGATTATTTGTGTTTGTAACTGTAAGTGTTTATTCATCTGTGACCTCCATACAGTTCAATTAAGACCTTAATAATTTTCCTGCGAGTTTTACTTATTAAACATGATTAACATTATTAACATTACATTTGATAGTCCATTATCAGTTATTTTCTATTCATTGTTTGTACAGTTTCAATGTTTTGTGTAATTTTTGGACACATTTAGTTGGTAGGTAGGTTCAGCCGTATGTCGTTCACCTTCTGAATTGTATTGTGATAAACTCATGTATGTTTGATCTGATGTTCAGATGGACGCTGTTTGCTGTTAGCACCAGCTCCTGAACTTTCTCTCAGACACAGTTGAGCACCTACATCTCATTGATAAAAACATGATTCTGCCTCTATGGCCTTATATGGTGAGGTTTCCCAGCGCGCTGTTCGCCGGGCCCCTCGCATTCCATATAAGCTGCAGCTGTCTGTGGACCTGCTGCTCTCACGTCTGTAGAAAGATTTTTTGCTCTAGAGATTTGGGTGAATGTTTTGTCTGTGGGTTCTGTGTGTGGCAATAGTGGGCAGCAGGGTGTCTGCGGGCACAAGCATTCACGCAGCGGGCGGTGACAACATCAAGGACAGGCAACCATGCAGCGGGTGCAGACAGGCAGCTGTGCTGCATGGTGTCAGCAGGCCCAAGAAGTTGTGCATCAGGGTAACAGCGGGCACAGTTGGCACAAACAACAGTGCAGCAGGGTGACAGCAGGCACAGGCAGTCGTGCAGCAGAGAGACAGCGGGCACAGGCAGTCTGTGCAGCAGAGAAACAGCGGTCACAGGCAGTGCAGCAGAGAGACAGCGGGCACAGGCAGTGCAGCAGAGAGACAGCGGGCACAGGCAGTGCAGCAGAGAGACAGCGGGCACAGGCAGTGCAGCAGAGAGACAGCGGGCACAGGCAGTGCAGCAGGGCTGTAGAGAAGGCAGACAGAAACAGTCTGCTCTGTCTGCTGTGTGTTATTTTTCATCTCTCGAGTGTAGTGTTTTCATTGGACAGAAGCACAGTTATTGCTCTTACACATTTCTCACTTCATGTACACTGTGATCAATGTGATGTGTTTAAAGTTCTTGGGATTTTAAGCAGCACTTGTTCTGTTGCACTTCTGTTGGTTAACAGATATAAATGACATCTTAAATCAAAGCTGCTGTTACTTTTTTAAACAACTACAGCTCTTGCCTGACCAATATTTTGAACTGTATAGTTTTTCTTGACTTTAGTCTTACAGGCGTTAATGATACTGAACATTCATTTGATGTTATGATCATCTGTCAGATAAAGTGTTATGTTAAAAGCTTGAAAAAGCTTATGTTAAAAACAGTGTGATCCCAGAAAGATTTCACATTCAGTATTAGGATATTATTAAAGATGATTTTTATCTTGAAAATATTAAAGATCGTCTCCATTCGTCATGACAGCATGTGTCGAGTGTTGGGTTGAGTTAAACTCGCCCACATCCCTGTGATAAAATCACACAGATGAGCTGTGTGTAAGTGTGTGGTGTGTGTGTGTCTTTAGTTTTCCAGACATTGTGAGAATAAAGTTGAATTATTCTGCCTACAATGTAAATGATCTCAGTTCCCTCGACTCATTTATCACTCATGACATGTTTTTACTGCCTCAGCTGGAGTTCTCAACACCGTCTCAGCAGTGAGGTGAGATAATAGAGAGTCAATTTACTGAGATATGAAGCCTTATCACAGACCAGAGCTAAAGAAGGAGTCTGGGCGAGACGACAGAGAGACGCTGAGTGAGTGAGTGAGTGAGTGAGAGAGAGAAACCTGTGGAATATCAGGTCATGGGAAGTAAGTCATGTAAATGAAGACAGAGGAGAGATGGTCAGCGGTCAGCCTGAGGACTCTGGACTGTCACAGACGACTCGGCTTCATGTTGAGCAATGTGTCAGTGATGGGAGGGGCCGTGAGCAGCCGGAGGGGCTCGCTGTGATTGGCTGCTCTTCTCTAACTTGGGCTGCTTTGCCTTTTTTAGCCGTCCCAAATGAAGCCGTGAATTCCATATCGCTGGCAGGACGACAGGCATGAGAGAGAGAAGGAGATTAGAAAGAGACTGTAGACCAGAGCAGGACGCATAATAGACACGCAGACGTCTCTCCTGACTGTCTCGTACCTGTTTTGTTTTCGCAGGTCACATGATTGATTCATGGAGACATAATCCTGTAGTTCAGGGTTTGAGTTGAGTTTTCTTTGACTTATTTGACTAATGTGCATGTAAATGAATGTTGCATTTTCTGCCAGACATTTGTTTTTTCTTTTAAGCAGTTTCACAAACACACGTCCACACTGCAACCGGATCCAGTTTTCACTCCACTTCTTATTCTCAATGAGTTTAAAGGGATAGTTCAGACAGAAATCTGAATTCAGTCATCATTTCTTCTCTCTCGTGTGTTTGTCTTTCTTCATTAGAACAACAGAGGATATTTCGAGAAATGTCTCAGTGGTTTTGTGTTCATACAATGGAAGTCAATGGTGTTGTGTGTTGTTTGATTATCAACATTGACATGAAGATGAAGAGATGATGAAAGGACATTTTTGACAGAACTTTTCCTTTTATCTAAAGTCTTTACTAGAGTGAAAACCACATTCTACACATTCAGATTGGAATCAGTGTTGTGTAAACCGAGTAAAGTGATTTCACTCGGTTTGGACATTTGTATGAGGTGCAATAAATCACACAAACACACAGCAGCGTCTTCACGGCAGTCCTGCGGTCACGCGTGACACTTTGCTCATGTTTAGTCGTGACTTTGCTCTGTGTTTGTGTTTTAATGTTCAGTGCTGTTTTCTTTGGTTTCTTCAGAGATGTGCTGGAGCAAATGTTGTGGGAGTTGTGTTGCTACGGGGGAGATTTTCAGTCTGTTAATGACTCTTTTGTTTTGTGTGTGGCTGTAAACTCCAACACCTGTCCAGACACACACATGATGACTGTGATTCATGTGTTTCACTCATTATAATCTCATGCGGTGTTTCACGTCACATTCTGATCGTCTTTATTTTCAGAGAAACACTGAATTCAAAGCAGTTTTTTTGTGTGTGTGTGTGTGTGTGTTTGTTTGTTTGTTGTGTGTTCAGTGATTGTTTGTGATGTGAATGAGACACATTGAGGCTGCTGCGGCGTGTGAGGGGTTAAACGCTTGTGTTTCCTGACAGCTGTCACACCTTCAGCTGTTCACACACACACGCACACGCACACACACACACGCACACACACACACACACACACACACACGCACGCACACACACACACACACACACACACACACTCCTTCACTGTCCAGTATGACCCTGAGATGCAACACATGAACAAGAGTATGTCCTGCAGTGTGAGAATTCATGCATGTGATTGGTCAGTTTGCTGCAGGGATTCATGCATGTGATTGGTCAGTTTGCTGCAAGGATTCATGCATGTGATTGGTCAGTTTGCTGCAGGGATTCATGCATGTGATTGGTCAGTTTGCTGCAAGGATTCATGCATGTGATTGGTCAGTTTGCTGCAAGGATTCATGCATGTGATTGGTCAGTTTGCTGCAAGGATTCATGCATGTGATTGGTCAGTTTGCTGCAAGGATTCATGCATGTGATTGGTCAGTTTGCTGCAAGGATTCATGCATGTGATTGGTCAGTTTGCTGCAAGGATTCATGCATGTGATTGGTCAGTTTGCTGCAGGTCTTATCTGTGGCGTCTCTGAACCTCTGACCCACTCAGTAAGTTACACATAAACATCAGTCATGTTCTTTATCTCTACATGAACAAAACAATAATAACTCTTATATGACATTAATATTGGTATATGATGATGTGCGTGCGTGTGTGTGTGTCCATCCATCTAAGAAAATGAAGTGAGTTGGTATTTTATATTGGTATTGTTGGTATTTTAATGAATTCTTATTACATTGAGTGTGATATGAGTGTTTTTTATTTTAATATTATTACGTCAGAATCAGAATAAGCTTTATTCGCCAATTTGCACACACAAGGAATTTGTTCTGGTTACAGGAGCTCTTAAACACACAGTATACACATAACACAAGAAATAGAAAAGAATATAATATAAATATGGATACAAATATAATACTTAGCATTGTTGTAAGGTTATAGTTGCATTGATTCTAAAAAATTAACTTGATATTCTAATTTCATTTGAAATCCGATGGATTTGATGATATTTATGATGTCTGATCTGTCATGTGTGTTTTAAACATCTCTTCTGTCCAGAACAGCTCAAATATGCAGTTGTCATAGAAACTGTTCACCATCACATTTATCCAGCGTTTATCATGAATGAATGTATCTGAATACGAGTGAGGTTTGCTATGAAATGAGTTTTGTCTGTGATGTTACAGATCTGATTTGTTTCTAAACTTGTTTTATTTCAACTTTAAAGTTCATTGTTCAATAAAGTTGAAAAGTTTCATCTTCAGGTAAATGAGATCATTTAGGGTTGATGTTGGTCAAAGGCTCATGAGTCGTCTTGAATAATTCAAGATCTTATTTTCCCATCAGGATTCTTTAAAGGCGGCCTTCACCGTTGCCAGTCTGCCGGGCACCAGCTCTCAGACCACAGTACCCACCACCTCCACCAGCATGCAGGTCACCAGCGGACCCACCTTCCCCATCACCAACTACCTGGCACCCGGCGCGAGCGGTAACTCCATGGCAGGAGCCAATGGTACGATTCTAAAGAGCGCAGGAACATCAGGAGGAGTCATGCAGATACCCGGCGGATTTACCTTCATGTCAGGTGAGCTCATGTCTCTCTGTGTCCTGCAGGTCATTCATTTAAAAACATCTTCAAGCTGTTATTTCACTGATTCTCAGCTCAAGTTGTGGAGGGTTTGGCCTCGATCAAAACGTGCCGTGTTAAAGTAATAGATTTTGGGGGGTTAACTAGTCATTCTGGATACTAGCTTTAGTGTTTCATAAGTGATGTTATTAGTCGTCATTGACAGATCTGCTATCACGGCCACTTGTCAACATCATCTTCAATCCTGTTAACCTTTTTGTAGACTGAAGAGGTTGTGTGTGTTGAAGGTTTCATTCTCCTCATACAGCAGCGGCGTCTCTCCTGCCTTTGATTGCTGTCGTAGATGAAGATTCATTTGCATGAGCAAACAAAAGCAGCAGATGAATATTCAATGGCATTGAATCCGGCTGTGGTCAGATGAGAACAAAGAGCCGTGAATCATGGGAATCGGGATACAGCGTGTACAGTAAATGTGTAGTGTGAGTGAGTGGGTGCAGATTATTTTTGTATCACGGCAGATATTTCTGGTAAATGTGGTCTGAGCGGGCGTTTGCAGTTTGACTGTTTTCCTGTGAACGCTCGGTTTCCTGCGTCAGCGTCTCTCAGCTGTTTGGGTGAGCAGGCAGGTGTCCCATCGGTCTGCTCACAGGCGTCACTTCCTCTCACACCGGCTGCCGTAAATTACCGCGGTAACAGCTGCGCATCCACCTTCGCTTCGCTTTTCTTGTTTTTTGCAGTGATGCTATCAGATGTCGGTACTTTGATATTTATTACAGTACTGAGCGATGTTATTTCAGAAATGCATTAATCCGTTCATGTGCATTAAATGGTTCAAGTGTTGTACTGTACAGTCGTGACCTTGTCTCATTTGTTTCTCATTCTTCTCTCATGTTTTATTTAGCAGGCACTCCGTTTGCGCCTGGGACGTCCGCCATTCCTCTGAGTCAACTGCAGCAGCATTCACTCGCACTTCAGAGTTCACCGGGTCAGACCGCCTCGTCCACCCCGAGCCACCCGCAACAGAACCAACAGGCTTTGTTCCGCCTGCCCGCCACCGTTTCCCTCACGGGTGAGTTTGTGAGGTCTCGCTTGAGATCACCAGCGTTGTGTGTATCAGCATGTGTTGATTGTTCCTTAGTTTGCAGGAAACAAACGCAGACAGCGGTGTGTATCATGTTGTGTTTGTGTGTTTGTGTCAGGTGGTGCTTTACATCAACAGCTCCAGACCATACAGGTTCAGCCCAGCACTCAGTCTGGATCCGTCAGCACCAGCGACAGCGGTCCAGAGATCTCGCAGAGCAGCACCGCATCCACCGGTACAACAAACACACATCACATCACAACAAACACACTGACACCTAGAGCTCAACATCTGTAAGTGCAAGTCATTCATTTAAGATTCTCTCTCTCTCTCTCTAAGCCACAGTTAGTCTCCCAGCAACCATCGTGACATCATCAGTGCCCACCTCTATGACGGGTCACATGATGTATCCCAGCCCGCACACGCTCATGTATGCGTCGGCCCCTTCACTCACAGACGGGGGTCTCGCTGTACTCAATGCCTTCTCACAGGGACCGTCTGCAATGCAGGTGTCTCACGCACAACCCCACGACACAGGTGGGTGACACACAGACACAATAGAATTATAGAAATGTCTCAAATGTTTTATAAGATTGTTGAATAACGGTGTGTTTTCACGCTTGTTGATCAGGTGGCGTTTCTCAGGTGTTTCTCACGGCGTCTCCTGGCACCGTTCAGATTCCCGTCTCAGCGGTTCAGCTTCACCCAGTACGGCAAGATCAGCATTTCACAAGTGAAACTCTCAATATTCTCTCATTCCCCAGCATGCCTCTGGCTGCACTAACACACCTCCTCCCAGCATGATCACTCACACGCACTTTAAAGCACTCAGACGGGTGCATGAGTTTATTCATTTCAAACATGGGTTTGATTTGATCATGAAACAATTCTTTCAATCTAGTGAGCTGCTTCGCATCAACGACAACTGACAATTTCACAAGTAAACACTGTTGTCCAGTATTTGTGTGTGTTGTCAGGTGTCTGCTGATGGTTTATTGTGATGTTGATTCACGGTGCTCATGGTCAGGTCTGATGATGTTTTCTGTTATGCAGATGGTGATTGGTCAACAGTCCAGCGGCAGCAATAACCTGACGGAGCTTCAGGTCGTCAATCTAGACGCCTCGCAGAACGCCAAGAGCGATTGACCGTTCATAAAGACGACAGAGACTAACAGTGTTATTTATGAATGCCTTTCTATGCTTTTCTACAGATTGTCATCAGTGTGTGTGTGTGTGTGTGTGTGTGTGTGTGTGTGTGTGTGTGTGTGTGTGTGTGACAACAGTTTCTACTGTAAACGTATGCTTAAACCAACAGAGACCGAGAGAATAAACATCATCATGGCTCTGAATGTGTGCGTGTGCGAATGCAGATAAAATCAGTGTTAGATGTCAAGCGTTCTTTATTTGTGTTTATCTTGTGCTTCTTGAATGTGAGCGTTTGGCTTGAGGGACACTGGGTAATACTTCTATTAATTTAACCTTTAGTGAAAACGAGACAAAAAGACGTTTGGAAATGTACATAACCTCTTTTTTAATATTCGAGTTGTTTTGCCTGTTTGTGTGATGGCATGTAGCTGTTTTTATAGATATTTTCTAAACATTATTACTGTTTTGCTTACGAAATCAAAAGTTTGACTCGCCATGTAAATTAATGTAATATAATCATATTATATTGATTTATACACAATGTCATGATGACAGATGCACAGCTTAGGGTTTTCTCTTGTGCCAAATCCCCTCTTGAGACGTGAAAGCGAGAGAAACATGTTTATTCCTCTCGTCCTGTATGTCCTGTAACACACTGATGCCTTCATGTGAAGCTGCAGACTCGCAGCAAACATTCAAACTCAACAGAATCAGTTCTGGTGACTCGACAGAAGATTGTGGTTAATGGTTTGTGTTTATCCTGGCAATCAAACTAAGCAGAGAATGTCAAATAAAGAGCATCTCTACAGTCAGCTGCCAATGTGTTTTTATCACATTTGTCAACAAACATCTAAAAAAAATTCTGTTTCCTGCAGGAGATTCACTCTCTCTCACATTATTATATTTTTTTAATGACAGAAATGATCGTAATTTCTAGCATGATATGAAAGGAGTCACGTGATTAATAAGGAAAATTATTTTGTTTGTTGTTGAACACCTTTGGTACGTAATTATGCTGAAAGGAAAGATGAGTATTTACATATTTATATCTTCTCAGTTTGTGAGAGATTTCAGATTTGCGTTCATTTGTTTGAAATGGGTTTTGAAGTTTAGTTTGAGAAAGTTGAAGTTCTTCTGTTGTAAGATCATGTGTGATGTTTATTTTCACACATTTTTATAATTAAAACACATCTTGTCAAGATTGGACTCCACTCTTTCTTTTCATGTAACATTTGTAATTGAAATAAGTAATTAAACACTTTTAAACATCTATGTTTAATACAATAAAAATTAAAAGCTTTTTTTTTTAGCTTATTTCTAGTTGTAATTGAAATGTTTTTATTCCAGTTTATCTTTTTAAGATGAGACTTTAGAATTATATTTGTGTAAATATATATATATATAGAGAGAGAGAAATAATATAATTATATTTTATAAGCGTACATTTTTTTTTATTTCTCATTTCTAATTATTGTAATGTTTTTATTGCAGTATAAAAGTCAATTAAGAAACTAAAAATAAATCGTATAGGTGATCGAATCTCGATTCCCGGCGTGACTTTTATCTGTAATATGGTGTTATACGTCATTTCCTGAATTGATCTCCGCGGTGATGGAATAATTCGCGTGCGTTGACAGGAAACAGGTTGAGTTTTAACAGTAGTGAGTTTGACTCGGACGGTCTGATAACAGTCATCATGGCTAAAAGTAACGGCAGCAGTGAATACTTCAGGAGAAGCAGTTTATTCTGGATTGTGATCGTCACTCTCTCACTTAGTTTCTACACGGTGAGCTGTCATCAATTATTCAGTTCGAGCTCATCTCATCTCATCTGAGGTGTTTGTATGATCCTCACTGTAATGATCGAAATTTCGCACATGTGTTACTATATATATAACTATGTGACTTTAATATTTTAAAAAGTTATCTATTGTCAAAGTTATTTAACAATATCGTATCAGTTATTGCATAGTTGTCATATGTACTATAAGTTATTTATGCACTATTATCGCATTTTCCCCTCAGTATGTATGTGTGTATGTAGTGGATATATAAATATAAGTATGTGTAGTGTAACGTTATACTGGATGCACATACTGTATAAACAAATGCATAATGGATAAAAACGTCCCTAATGCATAAATGTAAAAGTGTGCGCGTGCGTGTCCTACGGTATGTAAGTGAAGTGTCATGATGAATTAGAGAAAAGGTAAATAAACGCAACTGTGCTGTTTTGTAATCACTCTGGTAATTAAAGTGAACGATTAACTTTAAACTGATCAAAGTTCAGATCACACACACACACACACACACACACACACACAGGTTTGTTTTGGCATCTTCGTGGCTACTTGAAAGTTGCAATAGACTAACTTTTTCATTTTTAAATAATCATCATTTAGTTTCTTAATAATCAGTTTCTCTCATGTGGACTGAGTTTAGCTTATCTCAGGTTTTACCTTGTTGGATATTTGATACCTGGAGGCTACACCTGTACACCTGTCGATATATACTGTGTCATGTGTTCGCTTATAATGTATATAGTGGGTTGGTCTCATGAGTGTGTATATGATTTCTAAATCTGAGTGTTTGTGTTGAATGTGGGTTGTGTTTGTTTATGATGTTACAAACCATCTGTTTCAGTTGAGTTTCATGAATGACATCTATTGAGTTTGAATGGCTCTGTGTTAGTCCTTCAGAGAACAGCTGACTTATCATTTTACACTGATCAGGGACCTGTTATCACCCACCTAAAATACCACGGTTAAATTCTGAGAGTTTTGCTCTATACCATGGTGAAATATTGTTAGTAAGAGTACTATAATGAAATGAATTCAACAGGTTGCTGGTTATTTATTTTGTCTCTGAACAAAAGCTCTTTGGCTGAACGCTGTCAATTCTTGTTTCTTTCAGTGGACGGTGTTTTGGCCGCAGGACGTTCCCTACGACTCTCTGGGTCCTCTCGGCGCTCTGGCCAAACATTTTGTTGACTATCATTATCCGATCATGTATTACGGGTGAGTCACACATTTATACTCTTGTGTGTCTTACAGAAACTGTGATGATGCTCTGCTTGTGTTTCAGATGGTTTTTGACTTGGGTTATACATGCGTTCGAGGCTCTCTTTGCGCTGAAAGTGTGCAGGTAAGAATCCCCGTCTTCATAGAAACAGCCATGTTTGAACACACGGTGGCAGTAGAGATCAGTAGCTTGTCTTACTGTGTATGTGGAATATTACACTGTTACACAAAAGTTAGTATGCAGTGTGTAATCTGTCGTTTATAATATGAATATGTGTGTATTTGCAGTGATAAAGGGATCGACAGCACATCAACACGTCTGCTGTGGTTTGTTCAGACCTTCTTGTTTGGTTTCGCTTCTCTGGGTCTTCTGCTCAAATACAAGCCAGGCGGCCGATCCAAACAGCACTGACCGGACCGCAGGAAACGGCAGAAGCGTCAGAACGGCAGCAGGATGTTAAACACGAGTGAAGAGAGACGATACAGCAGCAGATATAAAGCCGAGGTTCTATTTATTCAGTCATATTCTCATCTCTGGACGTGTGTTTAACACTTCATTCATGAGCAGAAGTGAATCTTCCTTTAAACAATTAATGTTGATGACCAGAGAAAATCATTTTAACTCGAGCACTTACAATGAAGATGAACGGGGAAAAACATAAAAATGAAAAACATTATATATGTTGTTGAGTAAAAATCAACGTGGAACAGAGAGGATCTTTTAGAGCAGAACGTTGCACCTCTTAACTACACAAGTTTTAAACGTCTTACACAAGACGACCAGACAAAGTGCCTGACATATTGTGATTTCATCAGATGCTGTGGAACGTTGATTCAGTTTTACTGTAGTAAAAAAGTTTATAAGCTCTTCATTTTTACATTTATAAAATAATGTACAAACGAAAATGAGAAGATAATCAAGAGTGGTAATATTTTTCAAGATCTTTTAAATGAAACTTGATAAAGTTGATTGATAAAACCATTTAAACGAAATAAAACCGATTTCACATGATTTTTTTGTCCTGTATCATTTCAGATCAAATCAAATCACATCACGTGATCTGTCACTGAAACATCCTTTAATATTTGAAATGTCTTTAGTTGGAGTTTGATGGAAGCTCAACGGTGGACGTGGCTCATGTTGTAGTGAGTTTTCTCAAGGTGTCCTGAGCTAATAGACTTAAAGATTTAAAGTCTCATCTTAAAGAAGTCTAATCTCCCGACTCTCATGAGTCTCTTTCACACTCTGTATCTTCATTTCCTCTAGTAAAGACAGAATCATTTATGATATATAATAAATATCACCAAACAATCAAAACCGTCAGGGCATGAGTTACTGAATAAACGTTTATATTTGTGACAAAAAACACAAATACAGCTAGTTTCTACATCAGTATCAATAGCAGCAGTTTTATAACAATTACTGATGTGATACAGTAAGTGTGTGTTTGTGTGTTACGTGATGTGTGTTTGTGTGTTCAGCGGTCCAGCCAGCGCAGTGTTGGGTAGCGGTCTGACAGTGTTCGTCTCAGTTGACAGTTCTGAGTTTTATCACATGTTTCAACAACACACTCCACCTGCATGAACACAATAACATGACTTGTGTTATATACAGTTGTATTCCTTATGACATTTTAAAGAATGTTATGTTATTAAAATAGCACGGTGTCACCTGAGCTTTGAAGAGATCTGATTTATCACTGTAACGCCTGTGACACACATCCAACAACCTGAGAACGAATCAAATGACTCGCATCAAGTTATGAATGTTTGACCTCTGTGTCTTCTGTTCAGCAAACGCAGATGAATGTGTTTGTACTCACCGGACGTCCTCTCGAGCCAGTACGTCCAGTAGTTTGGCCATGTCTCCGGGCCATTCTCCCAGCTGTACGGTGAAGCGACTGACTCTGTCATCTAGAACCAGAGCACGTTCCACACACTGCAGAACCAGGTCCAGATCCATGTTAGCACTGCTCACCACTATAGCCACCCTGCACCACATCACACAGACACAATCATTTCAAACACAAGACGTTGTTTCTCAAAATATTCTGAGGGACTGTAAATACCTTTTTCCTTTAAGTTCAGGGAGTTGACCAGCTAATATAGCAGCTAATCCCATAGCACCCTCTGTGTCCACTGTTGAGTGTTCATACTCCTGAAGTCTCAGCATCGCCACCAGAGCGTCTGCCTCTCTTTACACGCACATCAATCATTACATTACAGAATATAATCACAAATATATTCAAGTGTTAGTGTATATACTTCAAGTTCACTCTATTGAGTATACTTCAGTAAACTAAAATTATGATGTAGTAAGCATGCTCAGATCAGTGTACTAGTACACTGCAAAATATGACTTTCTTAATGAGCAAAATGACTTGAGAAAATAAGTGTGCCAATGAAAATAAGTCTTGTTTTTAGACTAAACATATTCAATTTAAGTCAATTTGTGCTTAAAAAACAAAACAAGAAGAAAACACTTGAATTTGATTGTTTTTCTTACCCCGTTGGCAGATTTCTGTTTTCACTTAAATTGTATATTTTTGGTCTAAAAACAAGACTTATTTTCTTACATCATTTTGCTCATTAAGAAAATAAATCTTGATTCAAGCCTTTTTAGACGTTTGTACTGAAATCAAGACAAAAATACTAAGGAAGAAAGTCATTTTTTGCAGTGTAGTATGCTTGTAAGTGTACTGTTTCAGTATACTTTGCCCACTTTTTAGTTTATAAATGTACACTTTGAAGTGTAACAGTAGTAAACTTTGAGTATACAACTATACTACAATTGAACTTATAGGTGTACTAGTTTACTACTTCAATACTTGTAGCCTGTTTTTAGTATAGTAGACGAAAGCACACTTTGAAGTGTAGTATACTCTCAGCAAACTACAAATTTGGTAGTTCTTTACTTGTTTTTGTTGCACTTTAAGTGTACTTGAAGTTGATTTGAAGTATGTCGACATCAAAAGATTGAGTACAAGTATAGACCTACCCAGGTGAGAAAGAGTACACTTGCATAATGTACTTAAAGTCCTCTATTTTCACGCCCTAATTTTGTACTAAATGTTACTCTTTAGTACTTGTTAAGATAATAAGTGTACTCAACTGTGCTATTTTGAGACAGCATGAACATGAACTCAAATGTGTTTTTAACATACTATCTCTGTATGACACTTTAACACACTATTATATAAAACCCTAACTCAAAATAGCACAGTTAAGTACACTTAAATGGACATAAGATTATCTTAAGAAGTACTAAAGAGTAATTTTTAGTATAAAAGAGTGTGTTAAAATAGAGCACTTTAAGTACATTATGGAAGTGCACTTTATTTCACCTGGGTATACTATCAGTACTTAAGTGTCAATTTAAGTATATTTCTAAGAAGTACTTAAAAAGAAGACTAAAAGTGAGTAGTTGACAACATGTCCAAAAATGTAGAAAAAACGAACAATGAAGATAAATCTCTCTTATGCTATTTTATGTTATAAATATGAATAATAAATGAATATTGTTTTAGTTTGAAAGACTAATAGCGCACTTGTCTTATTTATCTTGTGCACTTCAAACACTTCAGAAAAAGAATCAAATGTGCTGATGAAAATGATGTATAAATGAATTATTGATGTTATTCATTATGTGTTCACGATACCTCACAGAAATCACTTTGTCCACCATTTTCTTGGCCAGTTGGAAGGTGAGCGTCCCCAAAGAGTGTTCCACCAGATCTGTGTTCAGATGAGAGCTGGTGTTAGATCATGAGAGAGGTCACAGGTCAGCAGACGGATGGACGGACGGACGGATACTGTACCTCTGTAGAGTTTTTTGTTGGGGTTACAGTAGAGATCTTTGATGGGTGAGTCTGTTTTGAGCGACTGCAGCAGAAGAGGAAACTCCTCTGGTTCAGCACCCTGTCAGAATCAACACCACATGAGAACATTAGAACATGAGAACATGAGAACATGATGACGCGCGCGCACGAGGTTGGAGCGTGAAATGTCTGGATTTGACATGAGAAGCATCAGACTCACTATGACAGAGATGCGAGGGTTCAGGTGTTTGATGGCCGCAGCAGTTGCTGCCAGCAGACCGCAGTGACCGCCCGCAGGAACGATGACAGCGTCCAGTTTGGACACCTGCTCATAGATCTCCAGACCAACTGTTCCCAGACCTGCCAGATACACGCCGCTGTCGTCCCTGTGGAGAAGAGACAAAACTCATGCTGTGCCCGTATCGTCCATCTCTCTGAACACCCACATGAAGAGATTTAATGGAGTTTATAATGGAATGTAGATTGTAGAGGTGAAATCATCGGGATTTGATGAGATATGTTTGAGCTCAAATCTCTTCTGAAACATTCGTGACTCAGTGTTTTTCTGGTCATTCATGTAGTGACTGACTCACTCCTCCAGACACAGGTATCCGTTCTCTCTGGCGAGGTGGCGAGCGTGATTCGTGGAGTCTCGAGGAGTGCTGCCGTAGGAGATGACCATGGCACCGTAGTCTCTGTACAGGCGAAGTCGTGATGGTGAGCTGTGTGCGGGCATGATGACGAACACCGGGATTCTCATCTCCACCGCGTGATGAGCTACTGCCATCGAGAAATTACAGTCTGTGGCCACGATCACACCTTTCCTCTGCTGATCCTGAAACAAACACAACATCACAACAAATATAACACATCGAACACTTCATTCAACCTTGACTTCTGTAGAAATGTCTTTGTTGTGATGAAAGACCCCATTCACTATCATAGAAGGAAAAATGACAATGTGTCCCAGAACCGTTTACTGTCCTACATTCTTCGAAATATCTTCTTTTGTGTTTAACAGAACAAAGACATTCATACAGATTTCGAGGATGAGTTAACGCTGACAGAATTCATTATTTTTAGGTGAAGTTTGGCTATACGAGATGTTTTGTTTGTCACCTGTTGTAATGAGGACAGCAGGTACAGGACTCCTCTCTCCTTCACAGAACCGGTGTAATGAAGCTGTTCTTTCTTCAGGTAAATTTCCATCCCATACTGTTTGGATAATCTGGAATACTGAGTGGAGAAAAACAAATGTTTACAGACTCCAGATGTTTGTATGTTTATGGTTCAGGTTTACGTACAGTACAGGGAGTTTTCTGAATGCCAGACTTCTGGAGTTTAAATGCAGCGGCGCTGATGTCTTCGAAGCGGAGATACTCGCTCGCAGGTTTAGATGACGTCTTGATCTCGCCGCCTCTCTTAGCAGCAGGTTTTGGTGTGGACATTAACTGGATGTCTGGTGCTTCTGTAACCGTAGTCTCGAAGACTTTCACATCTCCGTTGAGGTATTCCTCGGCTCCGAAGTCTTTGAGACGTTCTGGGCAGATGAGGGTTGAGCGTCGACCCACGCGGCCGTTACTGATGTGTCCTTCTTTCAGACACGGGCCGCTGTGAAAAGAGCAGTCGGGTCGGGTGGAACCTCTGCGCTGCTCTGAACTGGGAGAGAAAAACACAGAGATCTTCTTAAGAGTTTTACATACTTTTCAAGATTGTATTTAAGGAGGAATGACTTATAAGAAACTGAAGCTGATCATCTTTACACACATGTGATCATAGACGTTTATCTACTTCAAGTGGAAACATTAATACCTACAAGGGAACATAGTAGTATACTTATAACTAAGTGTATTTGCAGGATACTTCACAGTGTACTTTCATGAACTAAACTAGTATTGAAATAGTAAACGATCAGCATACTGTAATATACTGTAAATGTAGTCGAAATGAAAAATGTTGTTCTAATCTAGTTGCATACTCAAAGTTTGCTACTGTTATATACTTAAAGCTTTTAAATTGGCCAACGTTTACGTTTATAAAAGTAAAGTTTTAAGTTTTACTAAGTGGGCCGTTTAGTGTGAGGAGGATGAAGGAGAGGAAGAGTGCGAGGAGGATGAAGGAGAGGAAGAGTGCGAGGAGGATGAAGGAGAGGAAGAGTGCGAGGAGGATGTAGGAGAGGAAGAGTGTGAGGAGGATGAAGGAGAGGAAGAGTGCGAGGAGGATGAAGGAGAGGAAGAGTGCGAGGAGGATGAAGGAGAGGAAGAGTGCGAGGAGGATGTAGGAGAGAAAGAGTGCGAGGAGGATGAAGGAGAGGAAGAGTGCGAGGAGGATGAAGGAGAGGAAGAGTGCGAGGAGGATGTAGGAGAGGAAGAGTGCGAGGAGGATGTAGGAGAGGAAGAGTGCGAGGAGGATGAAGGAGAGGAAGAGTGCGAGGAGGATGAAGGAGAGGAAGAGTGCGAGGAGGATGAAGGAGAGGAAGAGTGCGAGGAGGATGAAGGAGAGGAAGAGTGCGAGGAGGATGAAGGAGAGGAAGAGTGCGAGGAGGATGAAGGAGAGGAAGAGTGCGAGGAGGATGTAGGAGAGGAAGAGTGCGAGGAGGATGAAGGAGAGGAAGAGTGCGAGGAGGATGAAGGAGAGGAAGAGTGCGAGGAGGATGAAGGAGAGGAAGAGTGCGAGGAGGATGAAGGAGAGGAAGAGTGCGAGGAGGATGAAGGAGAGGAAGAGTGCGAGGAGGATGTAGGAGAGGAAGAGTGCGAGGAGGATGAAGGAGAGGAAGAGTGCGAGGAGGATGTAGGAGAGGAAGAGTGCGAGGAGGATGAAGGAGAGGAAGAGTGCGAGGAGGATGAAGGAGAGGAAGAGTGCGAGGAGGATGAAGGAGAGGAAGAGTGCGAGGAGGATGTAGGAGAGGAAGAGTGCGAGGAGGATGAAGGAGAGGAAGAGTGCGAGGAGGATGAAGGAGAGGAAGAGTGCGAGGAGGATGAAGGAGAGGAAGAGTGCGAGGAGGATGTAGGAGAGAAAGAGTGCGAGGAGGATGAAGGAGAGGAAGAGTGCGAGGAGGATGTAGGAGAGGAAGAGTGCGAGGAGGATGTAGGAGAGGAAGAGTGCGAGGAGGATGAAGGAGAGGAAGAGTGCGAGGAGGATGAAGGAGAGGAAGAGTGCGAGGAGGATGAAGGAGAGGAAGAGTGCGAGGAGGATGTAGGAGAGGAAGAGTGCGAGGAGGATGAAGGAGAGGAAGAGTGCGAGGAGGATGAAGGAGAGGAAGAGTGCGAGGAGGATGTAGGAGAGGAAGAGTGCGAGGAGGATGTAGGAGAGGAAGAGTGCGAGGAGGATGAAGGAGAGGAAGAGTGCGAGGAGGATGAAGGAGAGGAAGAGTGCGAGGAGGATGTAGGAGAGGAAGAGTGCGAGGAGGATGAAGGAGAGGAAGAGTGCGAGGAGGATGAAGGAGAGGAAGAGTGCGAGGAGGATGAAGGAGAGGAAGAGTGCGAGGAGGATGAAGGAGAGGAAGAGTGCGAGGAGGATGAAGGAGAGGAAGAGTGCGAGGAGGATGAAGGAGAGGAAGAGTGCGAGGAGGATGTAGGAGAGAAAGAGTGCGAGGAGGATGAAGGAGAGGAAGAGTGCGAGGAGGATGAAGGAGAGGAAGAGTGCGAGGAGGATGTAGGAGAGGAAGAGTGCGAGGAGGATGTAGGAGAGAAAGAGTGCGAGGAGGATGAAGGAGAGGAAGAGTGCGAGGAGGATGAAGGAGAGGAAGAGTGCGAGGAGGATGTAGGAGAGGAAGAGTGCGAGGAGGATGTAGGAGAGGAAGTGTGCGAGGAGGATGTACACTAAATGCAGGAGCGTGTTGTTTTCTACAGCAGGTTTAAGCGTCTCAAGGACTTCAGGTGCAGGCGTGAGAGACTCAGGGTGGGACGGGGGAAACCGAGGAAAACGTCTAACAGAAACTACAGGTTTACACTCCGAACTCTCACGTCTCAGAGCCCAGAGGATTCTGGGAGGTAGAAGGTGTTTAAGACTTTATTGTATCCCACCTCTGCCAGAAGGGATCGTATTCCTCGCTGTCATTGAAAGTTCTCCGTGTCTCCTGAGGCGACGTGCCATCGTTCACAAAGTTAGCGTAGAAAAACTGAGCCGCAAAATTCATGCTGTTCAGACGACGCCTCCACTGTTCCGGTCACAACGTCCTCTCACGGCTGACTTTACTCTTCAGGGTTATTTAAAGAGGGATTACCCATAATCACATGCACAGGCCTTCAGGACTCCACCTCCAGCTTTATTCCTGTGTCGTCCTTCATGTTGTGTAATGAGACGCACTAAAGGGATGAAGACTTACTGTAATGCTGAGCTGTGATAGTCCAGCAGACACCCAGAGGAAGACATCAGCTGTTCACCTTTAAGACATGCAAATCCTCATCAGACAGGATCACAAGTCACAGCTCACCGTATACATACTCACACGACAAAAGAATGAAAATAATTACAAAATCTAAACAACCAACTGCAATTTGATTGACATTATTTGGAAATTACCCAAGTGTATTTTAAAGCATATACTAATATTAATTAGATTAGATTCGATTCAACTTTATTGTCATTACACATGTACAAGTACAAGGCAACGAAATGCAGTTTAGGTCTAACCAGAAGTGCAATAGCAGCAAGTGCAGGATATACAGTTGTGCATAAATACAGAATAAAACAAACATTATGAAGAATTTACAAGTGGGAATGTACTATGAACATTATATACAGATGGTTATTTACTAAAAACAGAAATTTACTGATGGATATGTACATTTCTGCACTAATATATACTTATATAGTTTTTAGCGTATGAAACAAGACATCTTTTTCATTTATACTGCAACTATACAAGTGAACTTACAGATATAGAGCCCTTCACAAGATAAACAAATGTTTTATTTTATTAAACCGTACATATTTACATTTAGCAGACGCTTTTATCCAAAAAGAAATTAGGAAGAAATACAGCCATATGTCATACATTTATAATGTAATCTTACAGATATTTGTTTAACATTTTGATTTAGTTATACATATTTTGTTTGTTAAAAAACTTCTAAAGTCCTCTCTACTGATAGTTCTAGTTGAATACTTGTAGCACATTTGTTAGTATGAAAGTACACTTTGAAGTATATACTCTCAGTAGACTACTAGTTTCTAAGTGAACTTAACATCATGCATATAGTTTTAGTATTGACTTATACTACTACAGTATGTTTCTATTCATGAAGAAATCTAAAGAGGTTTAAACACAATAATATCATCTTTAATAGGAAAATCATTTTAATATTGAGGTGTAAATGAATGTAGATGGTAGAGGTCAAATCATCTGGATTAGATGAGAAATGTTTGAGTTCATATTGAGACTTTTGATTGCAGATGAGACCAATCTGAGCTCAGTTTGAGACATTGTTGACATGTCATCTGAACCTTTCTGCCTCTTTCTAAGGAGAAATATCTGAGACACATTTTTCTCTCCATTGTTCCTCTACACCACAGATCTGTTCATGTTCAGGAGAGATGTGTTTTATTAAATGATTGGCTCAGACGTGTGTTGTTATTTCTGGATGTGGTCAATCCTCCTCCTGTGGCTCTTGTTGGTTTTCTCTGATGTATTGAAGCTGTCAGGTGTGATGTCTGGATTTTTCACTCTCTGTAAATCTCGTCTGCACATGTTTATGTGCGTCACACCGGAGGAAGCTTTATATTGACTGATTTATTTATTTATAAGTCCTGTTGATGTATAATAATATTATTATGTGTGTGTGAATGTTCAGTGTTTCTCACTCTCATCGGGTCTCAATAGAGCCGCTTATTGCTTCAGACGCACGTCTCTGACCACCTGACCACAGACAGACGCTTTAATCTGGATTGACATGTTTACTCTCATCCACTGCCCCAGGGATGACTCTCTCTCTCTCTCTCTCTCTCTCTCTCTCTCTCTCTCTCTCTATCTCTCTCTCTCTCTCTCTCTCTCTCTCTCTCTCTCTCTCTCCTCTATCTCTATCTATCTCTCTCTCTCTCTCTCTCCTCTCTCCTCTCTCTCCTCTCTCTCTACTCTATCTATCTATCTATCTCCTCTCTCGCTCTCTCTCTCTCTCTCTCTCTCTCTCTCGCTCTCTCTCTCTATCTCTCTCTCTCTCTTCTCTCTATCTATCTCTCTCTCTCTTCTCTCGTCTCTCTCTCTCTCTCTCTCTCTCTTCCTCCTCTCGACTCTCTCTCCTCTCTCTCTCTCTATCTATCTCTCTCTCTCTGTCTCTCTCTCTCTCTCTCTATCTATCTATCTATCTATCTATCTCTCTCTCTCTCTCTCTGTCTCTCTCTCTCTCTCTCTCTCTCTCTCTCTCTCAAATTCAAAATAGCTTTATTGGCATGACAAAAGTACATTCTTGCATTGCCAAAGCATAAAAAAATAATAATAATAATAGTAATAATAACAAAAATAATTTACAATTAATCAGTGAAGCAAGTAATATAAGTAATACAGAAAACACTTTACTTTTAACTAAATAACTCAATAATTACAATTCAACCATTATAAAGCCCTAAAAGACCAAGAGCTACGCACGCGCACACGCACGCACACACGCACGCACACACTCTCCTCCCCTCCTTTAAACTTTTGTTCTGTGTTTTACTCGAGCGCGCGACACAGACACGTACTGAGAGTTCCACTCAGAGATCTACAACCGTCACGTAATGTCTCCTTCATTTCTCTTTATGTCTCATCCTCTTCTCAGTCGTGCGCGTGACAGGCTTCTTCTTTCATCTGTAGGTCTGTCATGGGCTGCTGGTCAACACATGTTACTCTTCTAATGCTGCTGATTGGTCACATTTCTGCAGGTAAGACACGGGATTGGCTGAAGGTGACAGTGAGGTCAGGTGTGTGGTTTGTGTGTCGAGTCGTCTGCTTCATCTTCATTGTGTTGATGTTTCAAGATTTCTCTTTGAAACGCTTTAAACACGTCAGCTGTGTGTGTGCGTGCGTGTGTGCGTGCGCGCGTGTGTGTGTGCGTGCGCGCGCTGAACATCTGGTTGTGATTTAGTTTTTTCAGCGCTTTACTGAAAGTCACAATCACAACAGATTTCACACATGAACTGCTGGAACACATGTGTAACTCTCGTGTGTGTGTGTGTGTGTGTGTGTGTGTGTGTGTGTGTGTGTGTGTGTGTGTCGAGAGGGATATTAAGTAAGCAGCTGTTTTTTGGTTTTATTAGCACAAATCATGTTGGGTTTCCATGTTTTATGGGGACATTCCATAGACGTAATGGTTTTTATACTGTACAAACTGTATATTATATCCCCTAAACCTAAGAATCACATAAAACTTTCTGCTCTTTTAGATTTTCAAAAAACATCATTCTGTATGATTTATATTATTAAAAAATGTCCGATTTTGGATATTGCCATCTTTGTGGGGACATTTTGTCCCCATACACACACACACGCACGCACGCACACACACGCACACACACACATCATACATATGTATCCAAAAAACACATTTACATACATTACAAGTGAACTTATATATTCCGATAGGTTGAGTTGAATACTACAAAAGTAACTAAGTGTGAAACTGAGAAAAATGACTTAAAATATTTGTATTTATGTTCTCCTGGCTTTTTAAAGTTACTACAACTCATTATTTATCTTGAAGAAAAAGCTCAAGATACTAATCCACATGATAAAGGATGTCTTGAATGTATTGAAAATATCAATAACCCAAAGTTTTTTGCCTTTGAAGACTTTGAACACTTTAAAGTATAAAGCTGATCAAATGAAAGGAAATGAAAAGAGTTTTTGCTGTGGTTGTCATTTCAAAGATGAAGTAACCAGATGCATTTTGATCCACATTGTTGTGCAAAAATCCGTCCTATAGTGGAAAACATGTGCAATGGCTCAGTTGACTTATATTGTAACTGTATAGTTTTTTTCTTTGGTTCTGGATGTTGAATCATAAGCACGAGACAGATGTGACCTCATTCATCAACGCTTGCATCACATCAGCTGCAGAATGTTCCTGAATAACAGAGGAACGCCCGACGTCTCATGTGCTGTGATGTCATGGAAACACGTCTGGCTCTGTTTTCTAGACCCTCACATGTGTTCTAGAGGAAGAGTTATTAAAATGATGATGATGTGTGTGTGTGTGTGTGTGTGCGTGTGTGCGCGCGCGTGTGCGTGCGTGCGTGCGTGACAGGACCCGACACGGCCGGCAGATTAAACTCTTGTCAAGATCACAATGTGCTTCAGAACAGAATGGAGGCCGTAGAGAAGGTAAATCCTTCATTTCTCTCATAAGATCACAAAATCTTTCATTGGTTTGATGGTGGATCAGATGTTCTGCTGCTTTATGAGCAAGTATTCAGGACTAAACCAGGAAAAGTTTTATGTTAAAGCTGTGTCAGACCTGAGCTCTCCGATTCTCTTTTGCACAACAGACAAATCACCACAGCAAAGCGTTTAATGTTCATGTATGTGTCATCAGAGACTGGAGGATACAGTAGAGATGCTGGAGACAGAACTGGCCGTTCTGCAGGACGCTATTGAAGCCCCTGAGTGGAGCCCCCTGCTGGACACTGACAGCAGTCCACCCGTCATAGACATACTGCAGGAGAAGACATCCTCATGATCTTCAGCGGCTGGATCAATCTTATAAAATATGAAGTCATGTTTTATAGAAATCTGAATATTTTTAACCAATTGAAGTTTTACACTATACTTTGTTTTTATTAGCAACTCCTTCACTCCAAAAGCCTGTGATAAATCTGATTCTATGTTTTATTTGAAATAAAGTTTGTTTATAAACCATAGTGTTTATTTGCAATATACCTTGTCTATCAATACCATCATGTATTAAATCATTTTTGTTTATATCATGTTCTTATTTATGAAATAAATTAAATAGTTTCTACTGCAAAAATAAAAACCACTATACATAGTTTTAATGAATTGTTAGAAAACACGTTTGTAATGCTTTTAATCTAGTAAAAAAGTGAGAATGTTAAAACCACAGTTTTACTTTAGTTTATTGGTAGTCATGCTGGACATTTTTAATATCTTAACATGAACTTTAAAGTTGGTTTTTTTGTATTTTTACAAATATGAATGTATTTTTTCTTTATAAAACACTGTTTTCACATCATTGTGAATGAAAAGGTGCTTATAAATAAACTTTAAGAGTGTCAAAATATAATGATGTTTCTTTACATAAAACCCAGAAAGTCAGAGCAGAAACTTCACTGTTTTTCTGATCCTATAATAAATTAAAGCAGGATTTCTTTATTCACTTAAAAATGGTTACGATCATTTCAAATAAAAGTGTTACTTAATATACATTTTGGCATTTTATTAGTGATCAGTGAAAGAGTTTTTCTGTGACCGTTCAGAAGATTTGAGGCTCAGTGGTGTCTTGAAGATGTCTTGTATTTGTGTACATCAGCAGATGGTGTAAATGTAAGCAGATGGCAGAAGTCCATGTTTATATAGAAGTGATGGAGAAAAACATCTTGTTATTCTGTCACATGACACAACACTTAACTGTTAAAGACACATTCACACATGCTTATTTTATTATTACTTTAATGATCATCAAAACAATCTATGGGTTGCCAAAATGTTCAAGAGAATCTAGTTGTACAGATCATGCTGTCCACATACAGTAACAATGAAAAAGAACAGAGATGTTCATTGAGCGGACGTCTCAGCGTTTGTCTCGACACGTCAGATGAACGTTATAAACCCCCCCACACACACTTCCGGTCTAAATGTACAGTATACAGTGAAACATGCAGGAGTTAAACTTCTCTCTCCAGCGCTTCTGTTTCTCAGACTAACTGCAAGCGTTAATAAGATTTCAGAAACATTCCACACTTGTGAGAATAAACACTTGTTTACAAATGTTACATGTTTATATTTGCTCTATGCACACGCACGCACAGGCACTCATTTATATTTAGAAATGGCTATGTAAATGGTACAAAAGCTTTGGCGTCTTTGCCTACAAGTTGTGCCTGCACACTTGAAAAGAGATTTGAAAGCTTCATAAAATCTCTTTTTGTTAGCTAATACTTCATTTATCTTAATTTATGTTCTATAGACACTCGGTTATGTAAGCAAATCCACATAAAACTGTGGTTGACGTGTTTCACTACAGTATATGCACTGCAGCGTTCTGAATGCTACACGCAGATGTTACTGCTGAAACTAACAATACCACCTTAAATTATTCCTACTGTCCCTAATGCTACACTAAAGAAGCCGTGTTAAATATTCTTAAATCAATCTTAAACTGATGTCTTATAGAGAAGAGTAAAGACTTCTGGGTTCATGTATGTTCAACAACAAACCCTTGAACAATTAAGTTTAACAGTCGAAAAGGTAATCTGGCAACGGATGTGTTGCGGAAAGCAGCAAGCAGAGAGAAAGATGAAGGAAAAACAGCTCGTAACAGCTTTAAAGTGTCCTACACACACACCTCATAAAAACACTGTTTCTGACGTTCAGTTCAGCTCCATCAACTCTTACAGTAAACAACTGTCAATTCCTAATAACTGGAATAAACAACTTAAAGCAGATAAACATGTTTCAAATGTACAGAGCAAAAACGATGATGTGTCAAACACTGCAAATTGATTTCTTATTTTTGTCTTGTCTTGTAAACATTTTTGAATCAAGATGCATTTTCTTGTTTTTTGGCAAAAACTATGAAATTTAAGACAAGCACAAAAAAAATCTGCCAATGGTGTAAGAAAAAAAAACCTTGAATTTAGTTCAACCTTTTTCTTAGTCACAAAATTCACTTTTTTTTATTACCCAATTGGCAGATTTTTTTCTTTTTTTTAAGCACAAATTTCCTTAAATTTGATTTTTTTTTGTCTAAAAACCAGACATATTTTCGTAGGTCCTTTTGCTTATGAAGAAAATGCATCTTGATTCAAGAATTTTTTTGACATTTGTACTGAAAAACAAACAAAATCCTAGTTCAGACTATAAGATGAGAACTTTGACATAGAAAGAAAAAAGAAACTTGAGCTTTAGGTTATTTTCGTTTTACTGACTTTGTCTTGAACTGTACGAATCCTTACAAAAATAAGTATGCACTAAGTTTCTTTTATTAAGTATTCTTAAGTAAAAAATATTTTGAAGTATTCTTTATGTTTTAAGTAGCCTATACTAATATTAATGTACTCAAAACCACTTGAGACTAAATCACCCACTTGTTAGTTTACATTCAGTCATTTAGCAGACGCTTTTATCCAAAGCTTTAGTTTAAAGAAGAATGCTTTTAAATGTAAACTATAACAGTAAACTTTAAGTACACAACTATATCTTTTGTATATACTTAACTTAAGTGTACTTAATAAAATGATTAGAAACATACTTATTCACCAACCCCTTCACACACAATCGAAACAAGAGTATGTTCACCATTAAACCTGATGAATTATTTAGCGGTTTGTTTACAAGCTTCCGAACTGCTGAACCATAAACCTGATAATGTCTCCGTATCAGACAAAGATACTCAAATAGTTTCACTGGGTTTCATCATCATCATCACACAAGCGTCTAGTCTTTGAATGTTCAATAGCCTTTTAAATCTCTATTTACATCATGCTGAACATCACGTTGCATAGAAGTGTTTGCACTTATTCTAGAGAGCGACCTACAGGCGACACACAACATGGAAACGCTTTAAGACTCGGACTGTTTGTACACCTGTGCCGTGAGGATGAGTCGCTCGGAGTTCTCTCTGGGTTTTTAAAGGCGTGCAGGTGAGAGCCGACGGGACGGGTGCTAACTGCTTCCCGGAGACGAGCAGACGGAACCGCACATGCTCCGTTTGGAGGTCTCGGGTTCAGGTTCAGGCTCGGTCTCTTCGTCCTCTGTTCCTCCTTCAGCGTCCGGATCTCCTTCATCAGCCTCCGCTCCC
>JAOTQM010000501.1:0-47040 GCA_026939265.1 Oreonectes daqikongensis
CATTTTTAAAATTTGTTTTTTTGGGGGGGGAGAGTTAACTACACCTTATTATCCGTCATCGTAAATCGTATGTTACTCTGACAATCTCTTACTTTTGTTCGTATTTTTTATATATATATATGCCTATAGATATGTCAGCATTACATCTTAATTCTGTTATTGTTTTAAACTCAATGTGTAATATCAGAAAATGTATAAATAAAGTGGTAAAAAAAAGTTTCCAAAAACACTAATTCCTAAAAATAACACACCTTTCACAAAGACACTTCATACAACAACAAAAAACTTGTAACGCTCATAACATTAAAATACTTTAATTGCTTCAAACATGATCGTGTAAGCGCAGAAAAGGACGGCGCTATTATCCTGCCATTAATGAACTAAACTGTTGTGTTTTACCAAAATAGGCTTAGCAGGATTGCTTATACACAGTCTTTAGTTCACTATGTACAACAACAAAGAGTAAGATTTAACATGTTAGTTTTCAAGCAAGAAGTTCACAACTTCACTTGAATCAGACTTACCAGGACAGGGAGAGAGACAGAGAAAAAAAACATTTCCACACATGCATTTTGCTGATGTTTCACACCTAAAATAAAAGTAATAAATAAACAAATATATGTCCAGGGATGTAACAGTAACTAATATTTTTTCTAGTACAATAAGTTTAAAGGGATATTTCACCTCCAAATCAAAATTTCCCCATGTTTAACTCACTCTCAAGGCATCCTAACGGAATATGGTTTTCTTTTTGAAGCATAATATACTTGGAATAATATAAGCATAATATACTTGGAAGTAAAATGATACATGGGATTATAACTCCAAGTGGTACAATGGGAATGAATGAAGATTGAC
Source organism: Oreonectes daqikongensis (assembly GCA_026939265.1). Lineage (NCBI taxonomy): Eukaryota > Metazoa > Chordata > Actinopteri > Cypriniformes > Nemacheilidae > Oreonectes > Oreonectes daqikongensis. Next base: position 859 of record JAOTQM010000501.1, read on the forward strand.
TATTTGAAGCTCCAGAAAGCTTTATTCACTCCCATTCTACTGCTTGTAAGTAAAATAGATTTAGAAAGTAGACAAAAGGTGACCGCTCTCGTCTGATCTCGGAAGCCACGTAGAGTCGGGCCTGGTCACTATTTGAATGGGAGACTGCCTGGGAATACCAGGTGCTGTAAGCTTAAGAACTTTGAAAAGTATGCGCTGAATGGTGATGCATGCAGTCCAGTTGTAAAAATGAAAAGAAAGTTCCTGCTATGTTGCTTGTCACCCCACGTGTGTGTGTGTGTGTGTGCGTATTTTCCTCTTCTAATTACAGATGCACAAAATTCATGCATTAGGAAGATATCCTCTTCTGTTCTTGGGGAAGAGGAATGTGTCAGGATCTTTCACAACTGATGTAATCACAGATACTTCATTTTCATCCCCAATTAGTACTTCCCTAATTAGTCCAATTAGTCCGGGCATGTAACCTCTGTGTTTTTTCCTCTAAAGGTGTGGAACAGAGGACGAGTAGCTCACTCTCGATCTCTCATTTTAATCATACACATATTCCTTACACACATATAGTTTTTATACTTATCATACCTGCGCGCATTTTCTTTTGCTTAAACTTTAATCAAATTTGTTTTCCCTAGACATTTGTGATTACTCGTATTTGAGTTCTATTATTATTTAATAAAATTATTCTTTTACTGCAATTTGTTGTCAGCCTCCCTTTTATGTTGTAGTTGTGAGCTGGCCTTTACTGCAATTTGTTAGCACCCTTTTTAAATATGAGCAAAAAGGCTGAAAAACTAAATCTGCATTGTTTTTTATTTTTGATGTTTTATTTAAAAAAACGACAAAATTCCAACATTTCATTAAAGTAAAACCATTTGCTTTTGGCTGTCCCTCGTATTAAGTTAAAGAGTATAGGTGACCGGGCATTTGCGGTGGCGGCTCCGTAGCTCTGGAATTAAACAGGCCCAGACACTTGGGGCACGTTCTTCATACGTCGCTTACTACATCCAAGATCAAATGACACATCCAAGATGACCTACAGTAGTCGCTCTAACTATGATCTGGCTAATTCGGTTCTTCGAATGCACCTGTTGTGTAGGATTAAATATATGACAAATTTAAAACCTTATTAAAATGTCAGGAACACTTCAGACGATGCACAGAGATCTGTAACACTCCTGCCTGCTCCCCGTTTGTGTCACCGGACTACACCCCCCAGAATGCCTTGCACCCGTCATGATTGAATCTGCACCTGTCCCTTGTTTCATCTTGTTTGATTTCACACCTGTTCTGAGTTTGTTTCTGTATTTAAGTTCAGTCTTGTGTCTTGTCCATGGTCCAGTGTTGTTGTTGCATGGTTGGTTTACGTTACCCGTGTTTGTATTACCGGAAAACCTGATTTTGTGGAATAAACCTGTTTGTCTGAGGAAATCCTGTGGTGTGATCTTCTGCCTGAACCTCTGTTCCGTGACAAGATCAAGATGTCTATATACTATAGTTAGGCATACTATATAACTGATAGGCTAAATTAACTTTTAATTTTTTTTTTATAAATACTCTTTTTTTGGTAGTTAATTGTAATGAGGGAATGAAAGTGTTTTCACAAGATAAAGGGTTTTAGGGTTCACTGCATTCAGGACATTGAAGAAAGTGTCTCAGATGACTTTATTAGAGACTGTACCTAAATACTCAAATATTTAATTTCATATTAAGAATTATACATCTGATGATGGTGAACAAGCATGCAACAGCAGTGAGTTAGTGGGTGGTGATCACTAGAATTTTGTTTGATATCCTTGTGAATCTCCTTTGTCTTCCCAAATAAATACACCTGAAAATCAATTTTTTTAAATGAATGTCTATTTTATTCCATTTTCAATTTTGTCTCAAACCTACTTTTGCAAAGTAGTCCAATGTTTTTTGTCTAACTGAAACAGTTCATAAATAATCTTTGTAGTCAAAATATCAGGAACTATAAAAAACTACATATACTAAAATGGCTATAACTAAGACCTTCTTGAAAGTAGGTTAGATGTGACATATGACTCGTACAGTTAATGTGGTGTAGATCGAGCACATATTGCTTTTATAAAAGTTAAAACGTGAAAAATAAGTGTATTAGTATAATAAATTCAAATGGCAGCAAAACCATTTATTGGCTAGTCATTTTACATCACGAATATGTTGGATCTAGTTATGCAGAACAAGTTTGCCTCATGAACCACTGCTTTAAATCAAATCATCCATTAAATTTAGAAAAATGTGGAGAAAAAAACTTTAATAACCACTGCTTTGATAACAAGAAACATTATACCCATAAGGTTCCACATGTAGTTAAAAGTTATTATTTTTGTATTTTGAAGATTTACATCTTTTACAAATTTTCAATAAAATACATACTTGTTTGTCTGGTTACATTTGTGTATGTCATTATTTATTACATATGCAAAAAGAAACAATATATTGAGTTTATAATAAATATATTAATTATTTCTTTGCAATAACATTTGTATCTGCTGTGTATAAATATATATAATGCAATAATTTTTTTTTTAGTTGCCATAGTTGTACTATAGTTATCATATCATTCATTCATTTCTGTCTTTCAGACACATGGCTTTTCCTACCACTGCCATATTGACAATATACAACTCCATTGTCATTTCAGCCTGATGATACAATGTTTTCTGTGTGTATCTCAGCAGTGACATTTCACTCTGGATGGAGGACCATAACCTGCAGCTCAATCTAGCAAACATGGAACTGTTTGTGATCTTGGCTGATCCAAAGATTCATAACAACTTCTCCATTGAATTAGGTTCACCAACCATTATACCTTCAGAACAGCCAGAAACCTGGGAGTGATAATTGATGATCACCTTCATTTCATGGATCATGTTGATAACATCACCTGATCCTGTAGATTTATCCTCTACAAAATTAAGAAAATTAAGCTTGGAGGACTTCTATAACATGCTCACATGCTACACAAGTCGTAGTCCAGGATCTTGTCCTGTTCAGACTGGACTATTGTAATGTGTTATTTTCTAGAGTCCTGGCTTGCACTAACAAATGCCTTTAGATGATCCACAATGCAGCAGCAATTGGTCTTGAATGAGCCAAAGAGAGCACACATCATTTCCCTCTTCATCAAGTTACATTGCCTCCCTATAGTCACTTGCATCAAATTCAAACCTCTGGTCTTGGCCTTCAAAATCTCTACAGGTTCAGCACCCCTTACCTTCACTCACTTATACAGATTTACATACTATCCAGATCCTTGCACTTCACCAATGAACAACATCTTGTGGCGCCATCCCAAAAAAGGTATAAAATCACTCTCACACACCTTCTCTGGATCTGTTCCACAATTGTGGAATGATCGGCCTGTTGCTACAAGATCAGCAGATTCTGTAGCCATCTTAGGAATTGGCTAAAAACACATCTGTTCTGCCAATACCTGAACCATTACTATAGATCTCTGTTTTTATATCCTTTTTTCTTTTGTAAAAAAAACCCACTTAACTTTGTATACTGTGGAAGACTTATTGAATTGCTTTTGCTTCTATTGTTTACCTCATTTGTAAGTCCCCTTGGGTAAAAGCATTTGCTAAATAATGTAAATACCATAATGCTAAAGTCCTGACCCATATTAACAAAATGTTTATATTTGTTTATATATTTTGTATATATGTTTATAACTAGTGTTGAATAACAGTATCTGATACATGTAAATGTATTTGAACATTTAACATGGTGATAATATTAATAAATTTGCAGTTGCTATCATACATTGTTTCTATCTACTATTGAGCAAGAAAACATTTTTATTAGTGTGATCAAACTTATTATCACACACTTTCTGTGAGTCGTTACCAAACATTGAAGAGAAATTTGTGATGGAAATCTGAAGATGACTGATGGTCTTCCAATGGCCCACTGATCGTATTCTATTAGAGAACGTAATTGTAATAAAAACTTTGACTCATTGTTTGCTTGATAATAAAAAGGCCCCCTATCCCAGAAAATGCACTTTTAAATGTGTTTAAACATAAATATGTGTCAGGAGTGTGTGCACAGAACCACCCTAGAATGTAAAAAATCCACCCATTCACTTTTCTATAATCCCTAATAAACCTCATGAGTCCTCTTGAACGAGCTGTTTGCGTTCTCTGAGCAATGTGACATCACATTGATTATGACGTGTTCCGTCATATATATATAATCATCTCGTGATGTTGAGAAAACGTTCTCGTAACGTTATTTATATTACTATACGTTCTCGTGATGTTGAGAAAACGTTCTTAGAACAATGTTCTTTGAACGTCCTTATAACGTTATTCATATTTGATGAATGTTCTCATAATGATTGCAGAAAACGTTTGTAGAACAATGTTCTTGAAACGTCCTTATTGTTATGTCTTACACTTTCATAACATTGTATGATGTATTAACACTTAAAAGCAATTACGACACATGTCACTTCAGGATCACATTCTTATTCTGAATTTATTTACACTTAGCAAACACTCTTCCACACTCTGACAGTCTATAAGCAAATTAAGAAGTCTTTCACCCTCCAAGTACTTCTTCAAAACAGTAACGTCAACTTCCCCAAACTCATCAACGACACATAATCTTCCTCATGCAACAGCTTGTCTATTTCTGTAACAGGCCACATTTTTGACATCGGTGAAACTTGTTTTTGGCATTAAACTCAACTTGCCAAATGTGGCATTTGAAACACCTTTGAGACACTGTGATCTCTGCAGCACTAATCTCACCAATCACAGTTGACACCACCTCTTCTATCACATGCTGACCATGTGCACTAGGACCAACCATTCCTTCCACCTCTTCAAGTTCAGTATAAGGTGGACCAGTTAAAAACAGACAATTATCAAACTCCCTTGTGTTGACATTTCAAATAACATAAGTCTTACCAGACACAAGCATCCCAATTTGCTTGTCCCACAACTGAAATGAAATGCATCCAGTCAGATCTTCCACTGCATTTCTACAGAGACGCCTTTAACTTCCAACATCTGAGTTGCAAGCTTGACTTCAACGACTCTGACCTCAATTGCACCAACCTAATAATGAAAAGAAAAACATATATATATGATATATACACGTCCAAATTTCAATCACAAATAAACAAACTATATTTCATTCATCATATAAAAATGTACTAATACACAAAAAAATCCCCATTTCTATTAAAAGCTTAACACATAGTATCATCACTTAAAAGCATACTTCACACAAAAGTGAAAGTTTGTCATAAGCATCAGTTACATAAACTTTAACAAGTAACCTACACACTAAAACAACAATGAAGAACAGAGACTAACTTTTGTATGTAGAATTATAATAATATTATAACATTAACAACATTAAAAATGTAGCTATCATGACTTTTCATATGTATTTAGCAGTTAGAACTTAATAAACTGTACTTTTCGCAGCTCCGTGACTTATATCATTACATTAACTTTATTTGACAGATGCTTTAATCCAAAGCCACTGACAAAATGAGACAATGGCAAACATAACCAACGGAGAGAACAACATGAAAGACAATGTCTTTTATTTAATACATATAAAAACAAACTATTTGGGAAAGGAATTTGAGTTGTTACTTTTTATTTTAGCTGTGATGAATGCTGCAGCTTGGTTCAAACTGTGACTTCATAACACTACATGGAAACTGAATAAATACAAGTTTTTGCAACACATCTCCTGCAATAAAAACCACACAACGGTCTTCTCTTCTAATAAGGACGCAGCTAGAGTAAATGCACGAATTCATGCTGTGCACTATGTACAAACACTCAACCCATGTTCTCACTGTGCAGTTAGGGTACCGCAGAGGACTGGGACCTGCATATAAAGAAGAACTGTCTTGGCCTACTAGGGGCAAACCTTTAAGAGATGGGATGTTTGGGGGTGGGCACACATGTCCGATGGAATGCTTAGGGGTGGAGGTTCTTGGAACAAAGACATGTAGTCACATGCATAACTGAATTATAATGGTGGCTTAGATTGTATGTGATTCTTTTATATTTAACCTAAATAAATCTTCTTCAACTGTTATGCTAGTGCTATTTAATAATAGCTTGATGATGTTTTTCCTACATTACTGAGTTTAAGTGGAGTTCCAAGTTTCAACGTTACAAACAAAAAACCTGCAACATAGAGACAATGATGAACAACTAAAAGTACAACTACAACCTGTGTGCTCATTTAGCTTACAGTACCCATAGGAATAATATCGCTTCGCTAAGCAGGGGTTTTATGGTTGAATGCGTTTTGCCAAATGTGTAAATGAAAATACTGATGTACAAAATAAACTAAAATGATATAAAATGATATACTGCTGTATATATTAAGATGGGGGGGCAAGTTTTAATGGGCATGATGGGTTCTGTGCACGTATCTGCATGACGTGAGAGATGACTCTCAATGTTTGATTTAACCCCGGATCCCTAAATCCAACTGATGACTTTTGATTAATCTCTAGTAGAGATGCGCGGACCCGCTCAAATATCACCCGAATCGAGTAGCATCCGCCTGCAATAGCGGAGGCTGCACTTTTAGGACCGCAGTGTGAGTATCAAATGTGAATTAATTTCTATTAGTTTAACATGACAAACATTTAACATTTTATTGGAAAGTTAATGTAGCCGAAGTGAGTTGCTAAATAGTCTTGAATGCACTATATAGCCACAATATAAGCTTCTATGCTGTAAAACGAGTTGTAAACTATGCTTTAAAATTAATTTTAATATTTTAATTTTCTCGTGCTCACAGTCAGGCTGTTTATCCCACGATGATAAACATTTTGGCTTATTTTATAATTGTTACATTTGACCTCATAATAATTGACTGTTAAAATACCACATGCTAGATTTTGTCAAGTGTCGTGTAGTCTATTCAATGACAGCTCAGTGCAGGCAATAGTATGAAAAAAGATTAATAAATAAATTGGTCAAGTACTAGGCTTTGGCCTAATTTAAGTCTATTTATATATTATATATTCATTTGTTTTGGAGGTTTGGCTTTGAAAGGGGGTAGAATAGTTTGGATTTGCCTTAAAAATCTATCTTAGTCTTGCTCATTTCTATAATTCTGCTAGCTTTAAAGTCAGTTGTTCACTAACAGCTACCATACAAAACACTTATAAATCCTCTTTTCACAAAATAATTGTAATAATTGAGGCAAAATAATTTTCCTGTAGGCCGTACTGAATGGGAAGACTTCAAAGTGGTTTCCTCCAAAGTCTTTTCGCCAGGTGCCTGTATACCTTGACAGTGAAGAACAACAGGACACTCTTTTTGCATTTTTGAAGTCCGTAATGCAAAAAACAACAACGCAACTGAACTTCACAGATGAAGTGCAGTTCATATGTGGTGTTCTTTATCCAGAGGTATACATGTAATGTATTGTGTGTGTTTCTGCCCGTTCATAGCCTCCTGTATATTACATATCAAATGTGTTGATGTGATTGTGACGCTAAACCCCGTCAGTTTAATATGGGATCAGAATTGTTTCATTATTCTGAATAAATATACTATGATCCGCAAATAAATAAATAAATAAATCCGCAGTGTTACAACCACAATGTGTGAAAATATATACAAGACAATGAGATGAAAACAATGGAAATGTATTAATGGAAATCAAAACTGAAATGACAATATCAACTAAAGTATTTGACAATTAGATCTATGATTGTTTTCTTATAATTGTGCAACATTTTCTCATAAATCTATTCATATGTATTGATGTATAATAGAAGGATGATAGATGAGGGATGACTGGATGATAGATGTTTGGATAACTGTCTATTAAACAATAGTTTATTGATATAATAATATTGAGTTATTTGTGTTAAAACAGAATTTTTGATCATTTTCTGGGGCTTTAAAGAAGCATCTTGTCTTTAAAGTCATCTGCCCTCCATAGATAGCAAATGATGCAAATGATGTTTCTAAACAGTGAAGGTCCATTAACATCTATTGTTACTGTGAGTCTCAATCCAAAGGTTGTCACATTTGTTTAAAAAAAAAAAGTTTTAAATTACATTTATTTGCATTAAGATGTATTCTTTGTAGTTTCATTCTTAGCCTAAAATGTCACAATTCAGAAGCATAATTAATCTAAAGTGACTTATATTGCATTATACTATAGATTTGTATCAGAATCCCTGAGATATTCAGAAGTTTAATCTGTGAAGTATAACAGAAGTACAACATGACAAAGAACATTTCTATGATAAAACAATGATGAAAGCAGCAAAACTGTCCAAGATTCACATTGTGAACTATATGTAGCTCAGTGACACAAGTTAAGAGTAAAAACACACAAGTTTAACCCTTTACTGTTAGCAGTCCTCACTTGTCTGTCATTCACAATGAAGTGAAATTTCTACATAAAGCACCATCGACAAAAGCACTGCATGCATGTTGTTCTTCTCTAATGTTTTTCTTCTCTAAACACAAAACAGGTGGAATGTGTTTCTATCAGTAGCATACAGCATTAGCTTCTTAGCCTGAGTTAACTTGATCATGTCGAGCTAGACGGGCTGTAACAGAACCACTATATACAGACGAAGAGTAAGATGATGAACAGTATTTATTATATTCTCAAAATGATAAACTGAGTCTGAAGTAATGCTCGTAAGCGCTCATTTTTGTATTGTTTTTGTTAGTAAAAAAGCGCTTTTTAAACGTATTAAATCGAGTCGTTGTTTTCTGGCGCCGTCTGGTGGCCATTTAGATGAACTACAATCTAATAATCTATTTAATTTAATGCTCTCGTTATATTTTTTCCTGTTTTAATGTTTTGTTGATTAAAACATGTTGATTTAACGCAAACCGTTAAATATATTATTAGATTGTAGTTCGTCGAAATGGCCACCAGACGGCACCAGAACACAACGACTTGATTTATTAAAAAAAAAATGTGCAGCATTTGAGAAATAATCAACTAATAATATTTTAAAACTAATATCAGTCTAAATAAATAAAACTCAGTGTACATGTCATGGTATATTTACTCACAAGCGTGATTTTCCCCCGCCGGCCTGCACTCACATTACACTTTACATTCACGCTTAGGTCATTATGATGCGACTGTTTTGAAATAATCAGGAAGATAAACGCTGGTACATATATATTATTGTCACAGCATCACCGTCAGTGTTTGTGTTCTGCTGGAATGTAAAGCAGTCTGTCAAGTGAACGAATAACAAAGTTATTGGTTTGGGAAAAAGGAGTCGACTCTGATTCATGATGTTTTTTTTTACAAAATGAGTTGAGACAAATTAGAAATGAACAACTGCTCTTTTATTATTTCTCAAATAGTGCACATTTTTTTAAATAAATCGAGTCGTTGTGTTCTGGTGCCGTCTGGGGGCCATTTCGACGAACTACAATCTAATAATATATTTAACGAAAGGTTTGCGTTAAATCAACATGTTTTAATCAACAAAACATTAAAACAGGAAAAAATATAACGAGTTAAAAAGGGCCAGTTTCACAGCAAACCTTGCATTAAATAGATTATTAGATTGTAGTTCATCTAAATGGCCACCAGACGGCGCCAGAACACAACGACTCGATTTAATACGTTTATAAAGCGCTTTTTAACTAACAAAAACAATACAAAAATGAGCGCTTACGAGCATTACTTCAGACTCAGTTTATCATTTTGAGAATATAATAAATACTGAGAAGAAAAACGAACGCGTCTGCCAAAAGAATAAATGTAAATGTAATTAAATGTCTGTTGAGTGTTACTTTAAAGAATTATGCTTCTGAATTGTGACATTTCAGGGTAAGAATGAAACTACAAAGAATACAGCTTAAGACAAATAAATGTAATTTTTAAAAATGTTTATTTTTTTAAACAAATGTGACACAACCTTCGGATTGAGACTCACAGTAACAATAGATGTTAATGGACCTTCACTGTTTAGAAACATCGTTGGCATCATTTGCTATCTATGGAGGGCAGATGACTTTAAAGACGAGATGCTTCTTTAAAGCCCCAGAAAATGATCAAAAATTCAGTTTCAACACAAATAACTCAATATTATTATATCAATAAACTATTGTTTAATAGACAGTTATCCACACATCTATCATCCAGTCATCCCTCATCTATCATCCTTCTATTATACATCAATACATATGAATAGATTTATGAGAAAATGTTGCACAATTATAAGAAAACAATCATAGATCTAATTGTCAATTACTTTAGTTGATATCAATTTATTGATTTCCATAGTTTTCATCTCATTGTCTTGTATATATTTTCACACATTGGGGTTGTAACACTGTGTTAAACTCCGTTGAGAGAGTCAGGAGTCATTAGTTTTATTGTTGTAGTTTTATGCTCCACTGCATTTTGGGAAATATATCTGTCATAAATCCACACAAATCACATCTGGAGATTTTAACTGTTCCTGACGTCCCTCATGTTGATCTCTGCTGTCTCACTGCTGCTGTTTGTCCAGTAGGAGACAGTAAACACATCTTGTAGTTTATGACTGAAGGAAGTTGTTTGTTCTTGTAGATGATTGACAGTCAGTGTCTGATAGTGTAAAACATTGAAGAGAAAGATGAGACATTAATATCATCACAGTTATTATCAACAGACATCATGTCAGAATGATGTTTATATTTCTCATCTTCCATCACTTTCACCATCATACATTTACATGTATTCATTTAGCAGACGCTTTTATCCAAAGTGACATGAGAATAATACAAGTAGTGCTAACATCAGTAACACTATATACTTTAAGCTTCATATATAATTAATCATCCAAAATATGAATATATCTGAATATTACAATTAATATTAGTTTACCTGCAAATATTAAACTGTATTTTCTGTAAATAAGCAGAGGCTTCATGGACATCATTCAAGAATGAAAGACACATTAATGTTTATTGACATGAGCTTCAAGAGAGTCGACTGCTTCATACGCTGTTGACTCACTCGCGCTGTAATGTGACGTCATCCTCCTGTCGGTTCTTGCGGCGCCGCATCAAGTCCAACAACTTCTTCACTTTTATGTTCATGTCTAGTCTTTGCTCAAAATTTAAAGGGACAGTTAACCTTAAATGAAAACCGCCTTTGAAACTGTATTTTTATATTTTTTTATTTGTGCCTTAATTGTGTTGTAGTTGTAATGGACTAAATGACAACTTGTACCAAATGTGCTTATACTGAATTGAAAAGTTACTAGATTATTGTATTTCTGATATATGACTTTTTTATCTTACAAATTCTGATAATCATTAATCATTATTCATTTCATTAAATGTTACTGACAAAAATTATGACCATTTTGTCATGAATATGATAAAAAATATGAATCAATAACTACACGATATTTGTTTAAAGAAACTAAAGAGAAAACATAAATATATTTGAAAATGTAAGAACTAATGCATTTTTAATATTGAATATTATCTGTATTTTCGGGTTTCGTCCACAAGGTGGCGTCATTATTCAAGTTGAATTTTGAAATCCGTTTTATTTCTTAAACATTTCAATTTGTTTATGATTTCACTGTTGCACATTAACAATGTATTTATTTTTTGACTGAAAGTTCAAATAAAAAAGTAATTAAATTGTGTATAAATGTAATAATTGTGTGGGCTCTACTGTTAATGTGAATGTGTATTTCATTAATATAACAGTTACCAGCATATACAGGTGCTGGTCATATAACTAGAATATCATCAAAAAGTTGATTTATTTTACTTAAACTCAGAATCATTTTTTACAGTGAAGGTTTAATAAACTAATAATAAGCTAAATGCATTTAAATATAAAATAATAAAACTGACTAACACAAGCCTGAAACTTTGGACAGTTCAGCACTTTTGGTGCAAAACTCCATTAAATAGCCTGAAAGCCGCTCACTTGGTTTGATAAATTTGTGATAAAGTCACTTTAACAAAAATAAAACTATCAATGAAGTATAAATATATTTAATTTGATTTAAAACAGGTTTGAAACTGAAACCCCTCCCTCTCAGGTATGTGGGCGGAGCTTTCAGGTAGATATAAATGATAAGAGACCACATGACCAGTTACACACTTTCTGCTTGACTTCAAGAGCATCCGACTCAGATTTCTTTTACTGCAGTATTTAGATTTAGGAAAACCTTCTTTAATGGCTTCTCAAAGGTAAGTTGGCAAGATTTGTAGAGCATTTTGTCTTGTTTTCTAGCACAAATAACTAAACGCCTTGTTTTAAATAAGAGGGTAAGAGTTTAAAAGGGTTTTTCTGTAAAGATAAAGATTTGTTAATGTTTATTGTTCATTTGGAGTGAAAAGTTAAGTAGATTATTTGCACTAAATAAATGGTTAATGTCATGGTGTACTGAACAGAAGCTGCTCTTTTTATCCATAACTTGAATCTTTTCTGGGAGCATCTGAGGTTCTTTCGGCCGGCAGAACTTCTCTCTGACAACATCTCAAAGATCCTACGCACCGTAAAAACTTTAACAATATTCCATGTTCCTCCCACTTAATTGTCAGAAACGGGAATGCTGCTAAATGCATAGAGACTGTGTTTGTCCCTGAATAATAAAACAAAATAATAATTTACATCAAAGAAAAAATCTGATCATCATTAAACCTGAAGACAAAATAATCAACGAGTATAAAGTTTGAGCTTCTTAATATTAGATCACTGAATTCAAAAGCAGTTCTTGTAAATGAAATGATCACAGACAACAGTTTTGATAAACTCTGTCTTACTGAAACTTTCGGTCTAAATGAGTTTACACCACCAAACTACTGTTATATACACGAGCTACGTCCTTTTAGTCGAGGTGGTGTTGCAATGATTTATAGAAACTTTGTGACTGTAACTCAGAGAACAGGACTTCAATTGAACTCATTTAACTCTCCTATTATCCCAGAAGTTAATTTGACTCCATTCAATGTTTAACATCTGGAAATACATGATTGATATCAGTTTTTTTCCTTCAGATTTAATGACTTTTCCTTATTTAATGGGGACAACTCAGTAAACACAAAATTAACATAATGTGATTTTTTTCAATGTTTTCTACACATTTTGTAGCGTCAGTGTTCCTTGGGGTCAATTTAACCCCAGAATCTTTTAGCTATTAAACATAAGACATTTCAAAATTTCACACTCATTTGTGTTGGGTGATATTGAGGTCACTATAACATGCCATTATTTTATAATATTCCCTATAATTTGATATTTTCAGTATAATAAAAATCTAACATAATCATACCTGTAGTATTACAAGAACCACTGATAGTCACATGACATGGGTGTAGGAGGAATCCTAATTCTCACAAGAACTTTGATATTTTCCATGTCATAAGTGAGGGGGAAACATAATTCTTGGGATTTACAGGGAAGAAGGAAACATATAAAAGCTTGCACAGAAGTCTTTAAATCATTTCTCTTTGTGATCTGTGGACTCTCTCTTTATTCTCTCTCCATTAAAATGGCCTCTAAGCAAAGGTTTTCTGTCAATGAGGTTTTGTCACAGTTTTTTGTCAGTGAAAGTGACACAGAGGAGAATGTGTCTGAGATAGGTGATAATGTTGAGGAGGATCCTGATTATGTGGAATCATCCTCAGATGAAAATGAGACTCTAGTGTTGATCCTCCTGTTGTCTCTGAACCATCTGTTGACACATTAACTTCCAAAAACCTAAAGTTCTTACGGTCCCGCTCCCCACTTGAACAACAGGGTAGACTAAGTGCTGCTAATGTCATCAAACTGGTTCCAGGACCCATCAGATATACTGTCAGCCATGTCCAAGGTATAAAATCAGCATTTGAGCTTTTCATTACACCATCAATAGAAAATGACAAACTTACAGGGAATGAGGGTCTATGGTGACACTTGGAAAAACTTTGATATGACTGACTTGCAAACTTACATTGGGCTCATTTTGGCAGGAGTGAACAAGTCAAAAGGAGAAGCAACAGCAAAGATACTCAGTCAAGAAGGACCACATGGAATTTTCTAAAATAATTTTCTCCTTTGTGACAGCTATACCATTTCATTTATATCCCACAATGCTATGCATATATTCATGTGTGTAACTGACCTGCCGTCCTATCTGCGTCATGTTGTGTATCACTAAAATTATTTTTTTTAAAGCACCGAACGTTAACAAAGTGGTGTAGTTTATTTAACAATGTTAAACAGCCTTGCAGTAAAATAACAGCTTTTACAACAAGTATAAACTGCAGCTCTTGTGGTAAAAACATGGTAAGGGCTGCATTTACTATGTTTTAACCACATATATCACAGGTTATTGTGCTTCAACTACATATATCACAGTAAACTACAGTCACTGTGGTAAAATCATGGTTAGTGATGTGATAACAGGGCTTTTAATATGCATGAATTACATGGTAAACGTCGTGATGACTTTTATAAAAGCATGGTGAGTGCAGTACTTATTATCTTTTAACAACAAATATCACATTTACTTATTCTTAAACCTAAAGTTATTATACGTTAAGTGATCAAAGAATCACGTGAACAAAAGAAAAACTGACGCTAGCAAAACGAACGCTTCACTTAGCATAAGCAGAACTTACAGCTTTAATAAAGCGATTGAAGACAAACGGATTGATAAAAAAACATTTAACGTGTACATTAAACAGGACACCTTGACCGAATACTCACCACAGCGTGACTCGTTTAAGTGGTTGTTAAATCTCGCGATGTTTGTAGAATAAAAGCGGGATCACGTTTCCTGATGCATGAACAAATCTTACCTTTTCGTACGACCCAGCTCATACGAACTCGTACGAATTAGCCACTTGGTTAACTTGTATGATTTAATACGAGTTCGCCATGAGATCGGGTTGAATATACAAGTTTCACTTTTTGAATGGAATTAGTGAAATAAATCAACTTTTTGATGATATTCTAATTATATGACCAGCACCTGTACAAAAGAGATGCACAAGACGCACGCGCACGCGCGCACGCACGCACGCACGCACGCACACACACACACACAAACACTGTGTTATTACAGAGAAGTACACACAGAAGATGTAGGAAAGAGTAACACGGGTAACATATTATATGAACTATAAATTCCTATATGGAATATTAAATGAATAAAATAAATTATGCAGAAATACAAAAACTATAAGTGCTAATGCTCATGTCAGCAGCAGCCCCCCCCCATGTGGGTAAATAGTGTAAAACAATATGCAAACAATTACTTAATAAATAGTTATTTAGGATGATGACAACTTACAACAGTGATAGTTTTGTTAACAATTAAAATTAGTAAAATAATATTTTTGCTTGTGTAGGTGCACTTTTTGTGCAAACAATGTATAAAATGTTATGTTATGGAGACAAGTTCAAAAGTAGAACACCACAAGGAAATAGTGTTTTATATATATAAGGGATATGTGAAATGTAGCCTTGATATCAAGTCACAACACATATAACTGACTGTAAATGAGTGCAGGTGATAGGATTGTTATCCAAAAAATGTCATGTCTTCTGTATGAGGATGATATATGCAAATACAGATACAAGTAAATGCATAAAATGAATTGATAATTTCCCCATTTTTATAGTATATACACTTTAAAACAAATGTGTTTAAAATTAATGGTGGGTTTACTCAAAAGAAAAAACAGTTTGAAGCACAGCAAACCTATAGATTTAAGTTACATCTCACTTGAATTGATTTGATGTGTTTAGGTGCATGTGACAGTAAAGATTGTTCGACTGGAAGATGACTCAGAAGGGCTTACCAGGAGTCATCACCGGCTGAGGAAACGCAGCTATGATGTTGCTGACAGCACCTCCAGTATATCACACTGAAAAAAATTATACTTTAAACTAACTTAATTAAATTATGGACAGTGGTTCCACATAACAGAAATATGTTATCTTTACTCAAACTCTGAATGTATGATGAACTTTACTAAATTGAGTAAACCTAAACTATGTTCAAATAATGTCCAAATAACTTGAATCGATTAAGTTCATCCTACTAAAAGTATTTAAGTAGAGACAACAAGTTTCCATTACGTGGAACCACTGTCCATAAATAAATTAAGTTAGTTTAAAGTAAGATATTTTCTGTTATAGCTGTTATTTTTAACACACACTAAATAAGCTAAATATAGCTCTTATTGTTAGGAGTTAGCCAGAAGTTGTTTTTTGTTACTCTCATGGCATGCCCCAAGTAGTTGCATTTTTATTAAAGCAACTTAAAATCTGTTAGCATGTCCTCAACCCGAGCACATGCTCTACACTTTACCACAATGGTAACCCCCACAAAAAGATTAACACACCAGAAACTTTTTTAAATACAAACATAAAAGAGTATTAAACACAAACAAATATCCCAGTTTTATCATTTCAATAAACGAAGCATAAAATAAGATTTTATTTCAACATTTACTCTTCCTATTCAAAGCCCTGTGCAAAGCATGATGGGAAGCGGAAATCCTGTTCTTAGTTTCTATAATGCTACTTTAATGCAACTAAAATCATTTATGTATCTCAACTCAAATGAATTAAGTAAAGTGGTTCAAAATAATTGTGTTGTGTTAACTTGATTTATTTAAGCAAATTGAACAAGTTTCAAATGTTATTTTGATCTACTTAAATGAAACATGTTCTTTTAAAATGTAAATATTTAGTTAAGACAAAGCATAACTGTTTTATGTCAGTTTAACACAATGCAATTGAGTTTGAACATAAAACCTAATGCAATGGTGTTAAAACAAAATGAATTGTTTAAGTAAAGTGAACTTTATCGTAAAATCATTTTTTTGAGTGCATTATGTGTGTGAGGTGCTGAAAGGCTTTCAATTGGCAAATGGTACAACGTCACTAATGCGTCAGTACGTCAATTTAGTGGCACTACATGTTTAAGTACAACGGCTCAATCTACTGTAACCATTGTGACTGATGTCAACTGTGTGGTGGCTCCGGTTGTTGATAATGCAAACATAACTGAGGCAAAGATTGTGACGGCTGAGGTGAAAGTTACGTCCTACTGTCCAAAAAAATCACACTTTACAAAATGTGAATGTAGCAACAAACATTACTTGATGCCAACAGTGTTCTGCTTACTGCAAGACAAACAGTATCTACATTGCACTGAGGACAACAGGTAAAATGTGAGACTTGGTGATTGATGATAGCGTTCTTCGTGATCTTTTAAAAGTTGAGGCAGGAATCGCCATTGACATTTTGGCAGCGCAGCCTGTAAATGTAATCGAGTTATTGATGCAGTTTTTCTGCCAGGTAGTGATTTCTGTGAAGAGGTTGGTGAGGAAGATCTGACAGATAGCAGTGTGGTTCAACCATCTGATGAAATAGCTGATCATCTAATGCTTTCAGAATTGTTTGCATGCCCAACTGATGTTGATGTCAAAGTGCAAGACCAAGAAGTGGGTTGCAAAATGGTTTTAGAAAGTACGAAAGCAACTGTTACTTCAGATAAAACTGCTGTTATGCCGCAGGCGTTGGTCCAGACTGCCATTCTTGTAAAAGGTGGCAGCAATGTGAAACCAACAGGCAAACAAACAAAACAAAACAAAAAAAGTATCCAGGGAAAAAGTGCATAATTATGCACATACACTTCAGTAAATCATTGAAGTAATGACAGTAATGCCTGGTTTTGTATTAATGGTTAACTAGTAGTAATATGAATCTTATTTAAAGATGTAGTTGGAACATCTTAGTATATTTTCTTTAAAAAGTTGTTTGTTATGTAAATGATTGTTATCTTGTTCATGGCTATATGTTACATGTAAATTAGGTTTGTAAAATAGAAATTTATGGATGTTATTTGATCAAAAAGTAGGTTAATTGTTCTGAAAATAATACCTATAAGGATTTTAAACATGTTTAATGTGTGAATACATTTTCATGGTTATAAGGAACATGTGAGATTTACATGTGTCAACAGGATTTAGCCTGTAATAAAAGTTGTAAACATGTTTGACAATATGTACATTGTGTGTAGGTATTATTTTTAAAATATTTGAAACCTATTTAATGTGTGAATAAATATTTATATTTATATGTGAGATGTACATGTTTCAACAAGTAGTCTGCAATAAAAGTTGTTAACGTGTTTGTCAATATAAACATAATATATTATATATATATATATTATTATATTATATATCTAATATATAATTGTTTGTAACAGTATAGTTGTTAATATTTATATAAAACTTAGTCATATTTAGTGGATGTTTTAATAAAAATTATGTTTCATTGATTATTGTAATGAGCAGCATTGAATGTCAAATGGTTCCAGTAGTTTTATAAAAATTTGAAGGAAAATGTCATAAAGCAAGTAATCTAGTAAGAAGTGATTTTGTTTGTAGATTGAAAGGTAATGGACTTGAACAGATAAAAGTGTGTGGAGGGAGATTACTGGATCTATATTTCTTGTGATATTTCTTGGAAAAAGTCATACAGTTTATAAATGACACAATGAAGTGATCATAAAATGAGGAGCTTCTGCGTTAACTGCAATTCTGTATGTATGTATGTATAATAAAACACACAAGATTACCATTTGATATAAGACTAGAGAATAATGTATTAATGTAACTAATGTAAAAATAAATTACAGGTAGATAGATGATCATATAATGTGGCTTGTGTGTATCAATAGATCAGCGAACACACACACTCACTCACACAAACACATGCACAGCACAGCACACAAACACACGCACAGCACAGCACACAAACACACGCACAGCACAGCACACAAACACACGCACGCACACATACAAACACACGCACACATACAAACACGCACGCACAGCACACAAACACGCACACACACACACACACGCAAACACACGCACAGCACACACACTCACGCACAGCACACATACAAACACACGCACAGCACACAAACACACACAAGCTCTGCGTCAAAGCTGCATTCAGACAGAATCTCTGCGTGTCTTCTTCACACTTTCTCATTTGTCTTGTCAGATTTTCAGAAGTGTTGTTTTTATGTGATGCTCCAGTGAACTCTTTTCCAGGTGTGGCAGCTTTTATCTGATGGTTTGGTGGCCAGCAGAAGAGGAATCATGGGAAATACAGCCATTGATCTGAGAGGTGGGCAGATGTCTGACCAAACACAGAATACTCGCTTTGTTAACCGTGTAACTTAATACTTTAACTTAAGAGGATTTCAGGTCATCATCCTGTAAACTTTTCACTTCTTCATCATGTGTGTCCACATTACAGAAGCTCAAACTTTGAGTTTGGCCTTAAAATAAGCTAACAAACGAATGTTTTCTTTTCAGAAGATGAAATTGATGTTTGATAACCTCATTAGATAAGAGGATGAAACGAGGATCAAGCCGTGTGTGTGTGTGTGTGTGTGTGTGTGTGTGCGTGTGCGTGTGCGTGTGCGTGTATTTGTGTGTGCGTGCGTGTGTGTTTGATGTGAATTGTTGTCACCAGTCACACAGATAACAGAATTCTGCACATACCTGAAGACTGAAGCAGCGTATAAAAGTCAGTCTCCTCACATTCAGTCCTCATACACACATCAGACACTCCAGCATTTATTTCATCACTTCTTTATGCTCCATTGAATCTGCACTCATTCACATCAGCCATGTTTTTACATGTAAATGTGCACAAAACACACGTCTAGATTAAACAAACATACAATAATGTGATCGAGACAGAGACGAGCGTACAGATGGATTCAATGTGTCTGGTAAGAACAGCTCTGAGAGTTTTAGTTTAATACTTGATAAAGAATATTTGTGTAATAATTTGTTTCTTGTGTAAACTGAATGAATGTCAAAAGCATTTCTTGAGATTTAATTCTTGAGGATGTGTGTTTATTTCACGTCAGGTCTTCTGTTTGATGTCTTTATTTGTGATTTTGTATCTACCGTTGACAGCCACGTCTCATTTTCCTTCCCAGAATGCCACAGGTACTGAGAATTATACACATGAAGAGATTTCCATGTGTTAGAAATAAACTGATTTGCATAATTTAAAAAAATCATTTGTATAAGTTTGATTTTATTACCTGCCGTTACATTTATTCACTTGAATTCTACAGTTTGTTGAGTGAAACTCTTTTATTTTCAGTGTATTTGGGATCTGATTTTATTCAGGAAGCTTTACGGCGAGCTAAAGATCTGACAGATGCTGCGTACGCTCACACCAATGACAGGTGACAGGAAGAAGTTGAAAAGTCACCACAAATCTATAAAGAAATAAAACTACACACTCAAGATACAGTATAATAAAGTTCTGAAAGTGGCTAATGGATTTAAGTTTGATGTTGTTTAGATCTTGGCTTGTAGTTGAGATATAACCGATGGTGTGATGTGGTTTGTTCCTCTCAGGGTGAAGATGTCTATAAGCGACGCTTCTGTCCGACCCAATGACCTGCTGGCCCTGTTTAAACAGACCAGCCCTGAAACCAGAAGCCACATCCGATCCGCTGAGTTTCTGGACAATACGGTGGAACTGATCCGAGAGATGGTGTACACGCACATCATGGAGGAACCCGAGCTCAACGGTACGCACATTCGGCTCATATGAATCAGTTCATCACATAAACTGAACTCTGTTGTTTGTGTTTCAGAGCTTCTGAGCTCAGAGGACACGGAAATCATCCAACATGTGACCGGCTGTTCCTCAGAAACACACAGACCCGTGTGTACATCCGACTGTCTGTCCAAACGATACCGGACCATCACAGGACACTGCAACAACAGGTACACGCACATCCCAAATACAAATGTCTAGAAATTTTAATTTGTGCTTAAAACAAGCCAATGGGGTAAGAAAAATAATCTTGAATTTAGTGACCAAGAAAAAGCTCAAACTTAATTCAAGGGTTTTTTTCTTACCCCATAGGGAGCCTCAGAGATGACACGTTTTTGTAGGCAAAACCCGGAAGCGAGTTAGCATTTTAAGACTTCCGGTTCCATCGTCTCAAAGTCTATGGGTCTTTTAAATGGGTTTTTAGTAAATCGCCTGAAATAAGGTCTGTGGCTAACAAAACCTCTAAATATTTTCACGTTTTGATCTATGACATAAGACACACCAGTTATAACTCGCTTGTGATATTTTAAACCGTTATTGTGTCTTTAAAACGGCGGTTGCTAACAAGTTGCTAAAAGCGACTACTTACTTTGACGGGGACGTTAGACGTCATCACGCACATAAATCTCACAAATAATGCAACATGGGCACAAATCGCTAAAATAATTGTTGGGAATTAATTCACGGATAAATAACTTACCAGGGAACACGTTTTTAATAAAGTTTGAGAAAGTTGTCGGAGGCTTGGTGGTGGTGACGTTGATATCGAGCGACCATAGTGTAGTCTGTTTATAGCATCGTATTAGCTTTTTATATCGGACAACTTTAATTAGGTTTCAAAATGTATAAATGTTGTGTTAAGTGATAAAGATTATCTTGATAAACAAAACGTGTAGGTGTCATAACCCTTTGTATTTTTGCGGTTTTCCAAAAGTCAGTGGGAAAAATGCATAGGCTTTCGATCGAGGGAACCCGTGCGCCGCTAACTTCCGGGTTGGCCCACAAAAAGACGTCATCTCTCAGCCTCCCTATTGTTGCTTGTTTTAAGCACAAATTCACTTAAATTTAATATGTTTTGTCTAAAAACAAGACTTATTTTCTTAGGACCTTTTGCTCATTAAGAAAATGCATCTGGATTTAAGAATTTGTAGACATTTTTACTGGAAATCAAGAGAAACATACTAAGTCAGAAAGTCATTTTTTGCATGATTCATATGTCCCGTTTGTTTTGGTCTCTGTAGAGAGAATCCTCTGTGGGGAGCAGCGAACACGCCGTACACCCGCTGGCTCTCGCCGGAGTACGAGGACCCTCGAGGAGCCCCCCGAAGCTGGAACCCACAACACACCTACAATAACTTCACCCTTCCACCCGTACGACTTCATTTCTAGAGTAGAAGACCGTGTGTAATATAGCTTCAAGTAGGCATAGGCCGGTATGAGATTTTGACGGTATGATAACTTTAAGACAAAATATCACAATTTCCCGGTATGACGATGTTGCAATTAAAGCTTTAAAATGTCTGGGTAATAAAAACAGCTTTTTCCTTATATTTTAAAGCAACACTAAATATTTGGAACAGTAGTAAACATGTACAGTCTGTCAGGTTAAATCAGTGCTTCACAAACTTTTTAAAAGCATGGCAGCCATTTCTAGTCATTTTTTCATGCATTTCTAGTAATCAAACTTACATGCATACATACACATACACATATAAATACATTAAATACAGATGACAAAACAACAAACTAAGCATAAACAAAAGATAGCAACAGACCTGGTGGATTAATTCCTGCACTTTCCATCTTTGATGAGACCAGGGTTAAAAACAGCTCATACCTTTGGAACGGTATTACAGAAAAATGTTGTGGTTTTAAACCTTGAAACTGATATTCGGCCCATGTCTAGCTTCAAGTCCCGTTAGTTTGTATGATTGTGTGTTTGTGTGTGCAGGTGCGCAGTGTGTCGCAGGAGGTTTTGTACACTCATAATGAGAACATCTCATTGGACGCGTCTCTGTCTCATCTGCTGGTGGAGTGGGGTCAGTGGATGGATCATGACCTGACGTTAACTCCTCAGAGTTCCAGCACGGCAGCGTTTAAGAGCGGAGCCGACTGTACTCGCACCTGTAGCCGCCACACGCCCTGCTTCCCAATACACGTTAGTCGGATGAATCCAGCTTCGGAACTTTAGATGCAGAACTGTCAGAATCACATGGTTTGTTCTCATCTTCTGTCAGATCCCGCCCTCGGACCCCAGAGCAGGACGGCAGAGCTGCATGCCGTTTTTCCGCTCTGCTCCCAGCTGTACGGTCCCGTCGGGTCACCGGGAGCAGCTGAACGCCATCACGGCGTATGTGGATGCCAGTATGGTGTACTGGAGCTCGGATGCGCTCGCCGTCGCCCTGCGGAACCTCTCGTCTCCTCTCGTCTCCTCTTGGCCTGCTCGCTGTTAACCAGTTCCACTCGGACCGGGGTCTGGGCTTCATGCCTTACCTGACCCGCACGCAGCCTCACCTGGACCCCTGCGGCCCGCGGGAGCCGCTCGACCCCGAGACGGCAGACAGACTCGACGCAAGCATGAGGAATAAATCCTTCTGTTTCCAAGCAGGTGTGGATCAGTGAGATTTATTTCAGGTTCATCAATCACGTGCTTCTAAAAGAGTTTGAATCTGTTCTCATGCTGTCTCAGGTGACTCTCGGGCCAATGAACACTTGGGTATGATCGCTCTACACACGCTCTTTCTGAGAGAACACAACCGATTGGCCGAGGAGCTTCACGAGCTCAACCCTCACTGGGGTCCAGACACGCTCTACCAAGAAGCCAGAAAAATACTGGGTGCCGTCCACCAGGTGAGAAACACACCTGAGAAACTTCACCTGAGAACAAATCTCAGAGCTTTTGACTGATGTGGTGAATTCCATCTGTAAGGTTCTGACGTGGGATCATTACCTGCCGCACATCCTCGGGCGCAGCGCTCACCTGTCCCTCGTGTACAAGGGTTACGACCCCACCGCTGACCCCAGCATCTCTAACGTCTTCTCTACCGCCGCTTTCCGCTTTGCACACGTCACCGTGCATCCGCTCGTGAACCGCCTCGGACCCGACTACCGGTGGAACCTTCAGCACCCGGCTCTGCCGTTACATCGTTCTTTGTTTGCATCCTGGAGGCTGGTGCATGAGGGTCTGTTCTCTTTATAATGAGCACTTTAATGGTGACTGCAGTGCGTGTTGATGGGTTCTCCGTGTACTGTAGGCGGTGTGGATCCCGTGCTGCGCGGTTTGCTCTTGTCCTCGGCCAAACTGCAGACGGCAGATCACATGATGATAGAGGAACTGACGGAGAGGCTCTTCCAGGCTCAGGGCGCTCTTCCACTCGACCTGGCGGCATTAAATCTACAGAGGGGACGAGATCATGGACTACAAGGTGACCGCATGTAGACTACCATCTTTGAGCTCATTGCAATGCATTCTGGGATTGCCTTCAGTGAAATGTCTCGTTTCTGTTTGTCTCTGCAGGTTACAGCGCGTGGCGTGAACTCTGCGGTCTGTCTGTTCCTGTAAATGAATCTGATTTAGCAGGGATTGTGGGTAATAAAGTTCTGGCCCAGAAGCTGCTGCGTCTGTATGGAACGGTCCGGAACATGGATGTGTGGGTGGGAGGCATTTCAGAGGCGGCTGTGCCCGGGGGTCGCGTGGGGCCGCTGCTCGCCTGCCTCATTGGCAAACAGTTCAAAGCTCTTCGAGATGGAGACCGGTAACCCTAATCTAATGCAATATGGGAAACTAAACATTTCACTTTATTTAACAGAATGATTTCATCTGAATCCTGTTTGCTGGAATGAAGGTTCTGGTGGCAGAATCAAGGTGTGTTCAGCTCATCTCAGAGAGCCGCTCTTCACAGCGTCTCTCTATCGGCCATCATCTGTGACAACACACACATTCAGCTGGTGCCCTTTGACCCTTTCTCACGCTCGCTTCACCCCGACGACCTGCTGCCCTGCACGGACCCACGTATCCGCCGCATGAACCTGTCAGCGTGGAGAGAGGCAGACGCAGGTACAGATGTTAGCGATGGATGCGTTCTCTTGCACATATCACTCGTCCTCGTGACTGTGTGTCTTTGTTCTCAGACTCGGTCTGCGGCTCGGTTCCACGGCTGCGTGTGGGTTATTCAGTGCTGTGCAGTGACTCTACTGTCATCTATGGGTGTCCCGCTGGATACCTGCTGCATGGAGTTCATCACATCACCTGTGATCCCGACACACACCAGTGGACCCCTAAACCACCCACCTGCATGGGTCTGCATGACTTCTTCTTTATCTGTAGGAAGTAAAAAGATGTTTTATATGCATAATGATGTTTGTCTCTTTCAGACGTCGACGAGTGTTCGACTGAATCATCAGTTTGTCCTCCACACCTGCAGTGCTTCAACACACCTGGATCTTACACCTGCACAGGTGAACATCTTCACAGCTTTCATTATCTGCATCACCTTCATTCTGCATTCATGTTTTCTTACATCTGTTACGTAGAGCCTGTAGCTCCGCCCCTCTCGGCCGTTGTGACATCAGTGATGTCGGTTCTGGTGGGCGTGGCTTTGATAGCGCTTATCCTCATCTGCTACCACAGGTGTGTGTGTGTGTGTGTGTGTGTGTGTGTGTGTGTGTGTGTGTGTGTGTGTGTGTGTGTGTGTGTGTGTGTGTGTGTGTGTGTGTGTGCGTGTGTGTCATTAGCATGTGCGTGCAGTCTCTGTTTTTAACACACATATTTTATTTATCTCAACATTTTATTTCCGCAGATTTTTCCTCAAGAAGGCCGCAGAGAGAGAACGCTGTCAGAGAAGAAGCTGAAATAACATCAAGCTGATTTGGGAAATATCTGGCATTCTTTCATATTGTATAGAATAACAATGTAACCACAATGTTCTGCATGATAAACGTGTGTGAGGTCATTTCCTGTCAGTATGTGATGTCACATCAGCTGATGTGCAAAAAACCTGATCTGTGATCAAATACTTTGACAATGTGTGTTTCATAGCGACAGCTTCAGGTTTTTTATGATGATGTTTTGCTTGTTTACATCAGCCAATAGTATTAAAGAGTGAGCTGTGACATCATACAGACAAAAATATCCCACTGGATTTAAACACACAATCCTAAACATTTGTTTTGGGCTCCTGAATATTTATTTATAAACATATAAGTAACTGTTCTGAGAGGCTAGAATTGACCATTGAACATTTTTCACTGCTTTATTAATACATGTAAACATATTTCTTCTGAATAAAGTTTCTTACAGTATAATCACAAAACAACACATCATCACACAAGTTTATATTCAGATGACGTCTTTAATGACTTACAGAAGCAGACCGTAGGTTACACGTGTATGTATTTTTTCATATATTGTGATCTGTATATAAATAAATAGTGTTTTGACTGTAAACATTAAACATGGATTTGTGTTTTAATGATTGTCAGAAGTTGTCACGATCCACATGTACAGAATTCAACTAAACACAAACAACATGTGTCAACAAAACTCATGTCAACTAAAAGTGAAATGAACCGTAAACAAAACATGAAACATGTTCAAACATTGGTAACATTTGTAAAGCTGGTGAGACGTAACAGATAATAATACGCATCACTTTGTGTTTGACACTTCAGGTCTCTGAGAGGATCATTGATTCATCTGCAGCTGTCGAGTCTGTGCGGGTCAGTCGAGACTCACAATCTCATTCATTACAAACACACAACATATAGTGTTCTGAAACATCCCCTCTATACATACAGAAATATAAAACATCACCGCTGGCCCTGGTGTGTGTGTGTGTGTGTGTGTGTGTGTGTGTGTGTGTGTGTGTGCCACTGATGTGAGTTTTTGTTTTTTTACAGACACCAAAATCAAAATGCCCATTTTGTGCAAAGAAAATTGTGAACCTAAAGCAACAATATTATTAATTTAAAAGAAAGGCAAATTTGGCAGAAATACACAAGGGGCAGGGTCTCGGTGGGCTGCCCCTTGTGTAAGTACCACAGCATAGAAATTTTACTGTGACCCACCAATGTCATTACTTCTGTTTTAGCAAAACAAGCGGGTGAAGACCCTCAGGGAGCTGGAGCCACAAACCCTCTCACAGAACTTTCATTGGATCTGTTCCACGTCTGTGGAATGATCTGCCTGTCACAACAAGATCTGCAGATTCTGAAATATTCTTTAAAATAAACGTAGCTTCGTATATTGTGGTAGGCTTGCTGAGACCAGTTGTATTGCACTTATGTATCGTTGTCCTTGTGTTGTTCTAATCGCTTCTATTGTTTACCTCATTTGTAAGTCACTTTGGATAAAAGCGTGTACTAAATGACTAAATGTAAATGTAAATATATTGTAATTCCATAACACTGGTTACAAATTACATTAAACTGAGTGATCAGTTCACACATCATTTTGCTTAAAGTCCTAACTATATTTTTTTATTCAACATTTAATGGAATATATTAAATTAATATTTTTGTATATATTTTTTAATTTTGGAGAGCCAAATTACTCAAAATTAAATCAATAAATAAATGTTGAAATACTTAAATAAATTGTTAAATATATAATTAAATTGTTAATTAAATGCAAATCAATAAATAAATGTTGAAATACTTAAATAAATTGTAAAATTTATAATGAAATTGTTAATTTAAATGCTAACACTTTTTATTTATTTTTATTTACAGATTTTTTATTTCGGAATAGCTTTTTTCATTTATACATGAGCTCGTATCATTTCATTATAATTTTCATGGTATGGTTGTTTGCACGTCACTCAACAATAGTGGGCGTCACCTTTCGAACTCGATTACTTTGGTCTGTCGAGTTTAGGCACGTTTTTTCTTATCTTTCACATCACAAGCATGGCTGTGATGGTCAGTGGGCGTGACGTCTAAGGTTGAGACTATACTGAGGCATGATGGGATACTAGAAGAGCCGCACACTGGCGGGGAGCAGAACTAGACTGTCAGCCTATGTGCTGGTGTTCTAGACCTGAACGTCCCCGGCCCAATTTAACCTGCATATAACTAAAGAAAGCATGTGAGAACAGGTGGCCTAGATTCCCTGACATGGCACAGCTGTCGAATGCCAGGCGATCGTCCAAAGTAACGCAGCGTGGTAACACATTATGCCGGACACACACCCCTCCAAACGACACATAAAACACAACACAATTGCGCAGCCTAAGCTGGGACATCACCTCAACACCTCAAAAGCCTATGTGATCAGATAACCCTCTCGATTACTTTGGACTGGTTTGCTCTGTAGAATAGACTCCTACGTGATCAGATACCCCTCTCGATTACTTTGGACTGGTTTGCTCTGTAGAATAGACTCCTACGTGATCAGATACCCCTCTCGATTACTTTGGACTGGTTTGCTCTGTAGAATAGACTCCTACGTGATCAGATACCCCTCTCGATTACTTTGGACTGGTTTGCTCTGTAGAATAGACTCCTATGTGATCAGATACCCCTCTCGATTACTTTGGACTGGTTTGCTCTGTAGAATAGACTCCTATGTGATCAGATACCCCTCTCGATTACTCGATTGCTCCCAAAGCAAATCCATAAATGAAAAAATAGAGACAATATATAGCCTTTATCAAATTTGAGCTTGTTTTTAATTAACAATTTAATTATATATTTAACAACCTTTATTTAAGTATTTTAACATTTATTTATTGAATTAATTTTGAGTACATTTATACATTTGGCAGACGCTTTTATCCAAAGCGACTTACATTACATTGTACATATATTGTATAGTAAGTAAGTGGGGTTATAGGTGCCTTGCTCAAGGGCACTTCAGCCGTTACCCGCCAGCGCTGAGAATCAAACCACCAACTCTCTAACCACTGGACCATGACTGCCCACTGAGTAATTTGGCTCTCCATAGTTTTGTTTGGCTATCGTATACATATATTATCAATCCGGGAAATGCATTTTAATTTTGCAATTTAAAGAGCGTTAAAATGTCTATTTAAATTGCATATTAAAATAATTGAATTTTCCTTTTGCACCTAATGTTGCACATGTTATTTTAAATGTATATTTAAATATAGAAATGCATTGTCATTTTACATAGGCTACTGCATTGCCATTTTGCGTATTGCATTTCAAATGGAATATTGCTACCAATATGCTTCCATAGATGGAGGGTTTATTCTGCAACCAGTGGGTGTCTCTGGCTGGATGGATTAAAGATTACAGCATAAGAATTGTTTGTATTGTGATTTTATCACCTCTCCTCAGCGCACTCAACGCGGTCTGAGGACGCACTACCATAACACATTACAAATAGGAAAACACGTTACAAACCACTTTAAATGCAAAAATAATAATTAAACATAAGACAGTCAAAATAATCTCCTGCAGCTAGTTTTTAAATCAGCCATGAATAGAATTAACAAATCGACACAGAACGAATATATTAGAAAATAAAACAAATATAAACCATATCTGGATGGATTAAAGAGAGTAAAGCATAAGAATTGTTCATATTGTGATTTTATCACCTGCACAGATTTAAAGCAATTATTTAATCCGTTAAAATCACAGCATTGTGTTGACACACACA
The DNA here is from genome assembly GCA_026939265.1 of Oreonectes daqikongensis. Lineage (NCBI taxonomy): Eukaryota > Metazoa > Chordata > Actinopteri > Cypriniformes > Nemacheilidae > Oreonectes > Oreonectes daqikongensis. The sequence goes on from JAOTQM010000501.1 coordinate 30,101, forward strand.
CACACACACACACACACACACACACACACATATACGTCCACACATACTCAACACGCTGTACTCAGTAATAAAACTATTAAATCCGATCCATCCATTCATAAAACTCTTTTGTATACATTTATAACACAATGAACAATCATATTACGGCATATTGACAACTTAATCAAACTTATCAAAACTTTTACAAGACTATATTGAAAGAGCACCGCTAATCAAATACTTATCCCTCCTCAGCGCACTCAACGTGGTCTGAGGACGCATTACGCAGCGCAGCTGAGCAGATATGACATCACCACGCCGTAATACAGATAATCTTTTTTCCAATAATGGCAAAAATTACATTCAAAACAAAATTAAAATATTTTCATGAACCTATTGATACTTAAGTAAATAAATAAAAAGAAACGGGAACGACTATTAGTGAAAACATTAATATTGCATTTACTCCTGTTAACATGCGTCACATCAGTTTGCTATCTGGGGACGGCTCAGACCCGGATGGGTAATGTATATTGAAAATGTATTTAAAAACCATATCACTGTTATCGAAATGAATTCTATCGCGATAGACATTGTTATTGAAATATTGTCCAGCCCTATGTTGTGCTTTCTTCACCAGTGTTGCTGTGTTGTTAGTCCAGGAGAGATCTTCAGTGATGTGCACACACAGGAACTTTAATCTTCACAGTCACACTGTTGACAGTCAGAGGATCATGTTGAGTGTGACGCTCTCCTGAAGACGACAACAATCTCCTTCATCTTCTCCACGTTCAGAGAGAGATTGTTGTCACTGCATCACCTGGCCAAGTGTCTCACTTCACTCCTGAAGTTTGTCTTTATCTCTGTTGCTAATGAAACTCACTACAGTCGTGTCGTCCACAAACTTGATGAAGAGTTTGGAGTCGTGTGATGGTGTGCAGTTGTGGGTCAGTAGGGTGTAGAGGACGGGGCTAAGTACACATCCTTGTGTTCAGTGTGATGGATGTGTTACTGCCTGAGGTCTCCCAGTAAAAAAGTCTGTATCGTTCAAAGCGCTGTATGGACATTCCAGAAATGAGGGCCATAATGGACAGCCTAGATAAAAATGTAAGTACATATATTTACACTCAGAGATTATTTTTACCTGAATTACCGTGGGGTGTCAAAACATGTTGCTTTTGTGATGTCCTAACAGCTGTCAGTGTTTCCCATTCATTACTTCGACTATGGTGGTCCGCCATAGTTTTAAAACAAACTGAAACTATTTTTACATCCTTCAAAGGGTGAATAAAGTTAAGCAACTTCTAATATCAGTATCAGTAAACGTATTTATTTTCTTTGTGGGTAGGCATCAAATCAACAGAAGAGGATTGCAGCACTGCAGGGGCTCCCATGATTCATGTGTAAGAATCCATCACAATTCCTAAAGATCTGTGAGGTTTGTAGAAATAAAGAGGCATGTTGGAGGCAGTCGATAAGTTGAAGTTAATGTATTCTTTCTAACTATGTGGATCAAAACTAGCGGTCAAAAGTTTAGGATCACTTATTCTTTATTTCATATTTCTCCAAATTTTAGAATAATAGTAAACCCATCAATACCATTGAAACTTTATTATCTGTATAGGCGAACTTGTGAAACAGTATTGAAGGAATTTCCTATTTTGTCAAGTGATCCTAAACTTAAACCGGGTGTGTATGTATTAAATTAAATATAGCAGAGACTAGGACTGGGTTCAAAGACATGTAATATCAGCAAAAGCACTTGTCTGATTGTAATTGTTTCCCTTGGGGACAAATTATAAATAAATTTGCATGGACATTTGGATGATGTTTATTTACAGTGGCAGAGCAATTCTAAAAAAAATCACATACTAGCCTTGTAAATGTTGACTTTTTCGTTCAGCCCCATGAAAAACAATTGCTGTTGAAATGATTATTTAAGTTTAAATACAGCACACAGATTGGGAAGAAGAGATGACCAGGGGCATGACTCTTAAAATCCTCACAGTGGTGGAAGATGTGACAGATCCCATTCCATGCAGCTCCAGTGATGTGGACCTTGTAATCCAGGAAGCAGTTGTTCTGCGAGGACTTGGTGACATCAAATGCTTATGTGAACATGATGGGATTGCTGTATGTTCTCAACATTAACTACCCAAACTACCCCGAATTTGAAGATTTTAAAGTAAGGTGTTATGCCGTTTTAATTCTACTAGGGGAAAATATTTTGATTTTATGTGTTTTAAAGTTACTTTGTTCCAAAGGTGCCTTTAGGCATTCAACTCCGGCTGCCTTTTCAAGCAGTTTTCATTATCTCCTTGTTATTTATTGTGAAAAAGGTGCACATATTTTGGCAAAGTCTTGTCCGCGACAGAGCCATACAAGTTGAATTAATTTAAATAGGGTTAGCAGAGGATGGTTTCGATCCATCGACCTCTGGGTTATGGGCCCAGCACACTTCCGCTGCACCACTCTGCTGAAACTCACCCCAGATGGGACTCGAACCCACAATCCCTGGCTTAGGAGGCCAGTGCCTTATCCATTAGGCCACCGGGGCTCCATTGATTTGGCATGTCAGCAGTGTTTCTGAGCCTGACATGAGAGTACCACAATTTTAGGCTGGGAATATTCACTAAGAAACATTAACTAGCATTAAATTGCTCTAATCCATCTACTTCTGGGTTATGGGCCCAGCACTCAGGTGCACTTAATTTTCAATCAAAGTCTGCTGCTTTTACACACAATTTAATTTTCTTTTTGGTACATATCATAAAAAGAAGCCAGATATGTCGACGGTATCTTTTCTGACAGAGAGAGCAGTGCAAGGTTTTCATTGAGCTTGCAATAGCAGAGGATGCTTTCGATCCATCGGCCTCTGGGTTGTGAACCCAGCACGCTTCCGCTGCGCCACTCTGCCGATCCACGTCTGCGCTGGCACTTGAACCCGCAATCCCTGTCTTAGGAGGTCAGTGCCTTTTCCAATAGTCCTCTGGGGCTCCATTGACTGGCCCATCACCAGGAAAAGATCTGCTGTACTTGGTTTGGATTACATTGTGTGCGACAAGACAACACGCTAACAATGTTTCCACAGAACAACCTCTTTACACATATATCTCAGCATCGTTCCTGAGCCTGCACCAAGATTCCGCTGCACCACTCTGCTGCCACTCAACCCAGATGGAACTCAAACCCACAATCCCTGGCTTAGGAGGCCAGTGTCTTATCCATTAGGCCACCGGGGCCCCATTGATTTGGCATGTTAGCAGTGTTTCTGAGCCTGACACGAGAGTACCACAATTTTAGGCTGGGAATATTCACTAAGAAACATTAACTAGCATTAAATTGCTCTTATCCATCTACTTCTGGGTTATGGGCCCAGCACTCAGGTGCACTTAATTTTCAATCAAAGTCTGCTGCTTTTAGAGGATGGTTTCGATCCATCAACCTCTGGGTTATGGGCCCAGTACTCTTCCACTGCGCCATTCTTACGAAACGCGTCTGCGCTGGCACTTGAACCCACAATCCCTGTCTTAGGAGGTCAGTGCCTTTTCCAATAGTCCTCTGGGGCTCCATTGACTGGCCCATCACCAGGAAATGATCTGCTGTACTTGGTTTGGATTACATTGTGTGCGACAAGACAACACGCTAACAATTGGCCACAGAACAACTTCTTTAAACATATATCTCGGCATCGTTCCTGTGCCTGCACCAAGATTACTAAAATACAAGTCTAGGGAAATTCACTAAGAAATATCAATTAGCCTAGGTGTGTTTCGATCCACCAAATTCTGGCCGATAAGCCCAGCCCAAAGGTGCCTTTAGTCATTTAACTCTGGCTGCCTTTTCAAGCAGTTTTCATTTTCTCCTTGTTATTTATTGTGAAAAAGCTGGGCATATTTTGGCAAAGTCTTGTCCGCTAATATATAGACAAATAGATAATTTGTCTATTATCTTTGTGTCTTTCAGCTGAGAGTGCCATGGACACCCTGATGTTCCAGGATCTTCTGGGTAGAGCCGTGAGGATCATGTTCTCCCAGCGTGATTCCACTCTGAGGATGACTGGGATCGGGAACATCTGCATCAAAGGTCTGGCCAGCAGCATCTATGGAGCCTTTACGAAATGTAGATTAAGTGTTGATGTCTGAATTCATGTCAGTTGTGAAGGTGGTCTGTGATGCAAATGGATCCAAAGGTTTTGGATTTGTGCACTTTTCCACCTTCGAAGCGGCAGAGAAAACCATCAAAGCACTTGATGGCATGTTGTTGGACGACCAACTTGTGTAAATGGATCTCTGTTGTACTTGTACTTTGTCTTGTCTTACCGTATAGAGTTGAACTCATTTGGATTGTGTTTTAAAGGTCCATTTGCCACTTCAAAACCTTTAAGGAGCGGCAGGTTGAGCGTAAGTCATGGATCAGGACAATGAGAGGCAAGACCCGGTATCCATCACAAACCACACTTAACAAATGTTTAGTGAATGTTGAAATGATCTTGTGTAACTAACTTGATGTTGTCTGTTAAACAGGGGGTGAGTCTGTACGTGTCCAATCTGCTTTACAGCTTCAGTGAGCAGCAGCTGTACAGAGCATTTCACCCTTTGGAAGCGTCATCAGTGCCAATGTATGATGCTTGTATTTATTGTAATTGGTAAATAACAATTAACGTGAAAGACTTGAACGGGTGTTTCTCTCTGTTTAGTTGGTGATGGAGGCCGGACGCAGCAGAGGGTTTGGGGTCTGTCATGAACAGGCGTATGGTTGCCGGCAGGGCGTTCTCATCAGCCTTTCATATTCACATTATTATTCCTTCTGAAGTATTAATAGAGTTTCTTTCTCAGTTGCTTCTGCACTACTGGGTCAGTGCTCATTCATCTCTGTTCCACATACAGAATACAAGTTAGTAATAGTACTAGATGTTTGTGTGTGCAGGCAAGTCAAGCTCGGTTTGATGCGTGGCGCCCCAGCCGACTGCTCGCCCTGCCTGCACCCAGTGACGACACTAAAGTTAGCGCTCACTGTGAGTAGCTTCACGTTTTAATAATCAAACGTAACTGCAAACAAATACTCTTGAAGAGCTTTTAAAGTTCCTCACTTTCTTTTGTCTTGATTCCAGCAGCTGAGATTCCTAAAGTTCTGCTTGATGGTGCAACAGCTCCTGTGAAAACAGAAGCTCAGCAGGTAAAAATCTCTTGATAAAACCTTGAATCGTTTCAAGTGAGAATGTAGTTGAATTAAAGGAAGTGTTATGTTATCTGTAAGCACCTGGGGTCTGAGAGTAACGCAATTTCAATCCTCCATTTGTATGTACTGTACTTGTGGCAGAATTGACAATAAAGCTGACTTTGACTTTGAAGTGCTTACACATGTTTCTCTCTATTGCAACAGTTGGATGAGTCCTCACATCAGTCACCATCCATGTGGGGACGCTGGTTCTGATGACATTAAACAGATGTTTGACGTCCAGAAGCCTGAGCTGCCCCACCAGCTGGAGCATCATGAATCTGCAGTCAACACGCACATCTTGTAAGTGTTGGGATGTTGTTGTTCAAATGAATGAATCTATACTGTGAGGTTGTGCTTTAACAGATACAGTTATAAAATCTTGATATGTAGTGTTAAATATGTAACCACTCATGTTTGTGTTTCCAGAAAAATGGATCTATTGCAGAGCTTCACACCTGCAGAACAACATGGGACAACAATGAAGCTCTGAATATTGTAAAAATTGTACATATGTAAATAAAAACGGCATAATCATAAATTGAATAGTTTAGATTTAGAAGTTTAGATTTTTTTAATTCCTTCTGAAATTGATCTATAATATAAATAAAGTGTTTATTCATCAAACAAATTACTGTCAATGCATTTATTTACTATCTCGAACACTTTACATTTACACAACGGAGTAATTGTTTCTCAGGTTATTTTAGCAGTACAAAGGTCATGAGTTGGATTTTCAGGAAACACACATATTGAACTGGAAGTGACTTTGGACAAACACATCCACCCAATGCATAAATGTAAAAAGCAAACATGAATTTTAAGAGCTTGCATAAGTATCGTAGGATTTCCCTTAAGTTAATGAAACACTAAAATCCAGAGCCTTGTTGTCCAACATCATACAGCCCATCATCTTCTACATCATCCATGTAAATTGTATTAAATATGTGACAAAATAGTCACAGAACCCACACAAGGATTATCCACCTAACGTTCAACACCTCCAGACCGCAGACGCAATTTTATAAGCCACATTTTCCTGCGTTTATCAGTCAACACTTGTATTCTTCCGCTTACTTTAATTAAACGATAAAACCTCCTTATGGTTTCTCGGTTTGGTCGATTTGAGTTAACATAAACGACGCAAAACACATGAATTCTCGATCACAAACTCAAATCACGTAAATAAGCACGTACGTGACGTCATGTGCACAAAAAACATGTGAACGATGTCAACAAAGAAGCTGTAAAAATATTCAACTAACAAATGTAAACAAGTTAATACAACACAAAATATTACAATAAAAATGTGAAAATTAAAAGAAAATGTGTTAATAAAAGTGAAGAAATATAAAGCTGTAAATCTCTCTTTATCATCATTTTGTGTATAAACATGCGTAATTCTTTTAACATTAATATTTTATAAAAAATAATAAATCTAATAACTAGTTTTAGTAATAAAAACAAGGTGAATAATAAATTAATATAAATAATAAATGAATCATGGTTTTGTTGTTGGCCAGGCGCAGCTTGGCGTTCGGTGAGCCTACGTCATTTCATTTTTTTTTTACTGGAGCCTACGTCATTACGTATTAATTCCGCTTCTCGTTTTAAAACTATTTTAGTCCAGTTGTTTCTTTTATTTTAATTTGCTCGTTTTAGTTTTTACTGTATGATGATTTGTTTTCTTTTGTGACTTTTGGTCACGCAAAGAAAACTTCGCATTATGTTAAAAAATCTTCATTTTTATAGGACTCAAAACAAAGCAACAACACTATCCTGCGATTTATTAATTTATTGATAACAAATTACTAAATAACTTTTTTTAATTAACATGATTAATATAAAAAATATATAGATTTTTTATTTTCAAAACGACGTATGACGTAAGATGCCATCTGCGTATCCAGAGAAATGTGGACAGGAGATCAAGAACCAATAAAACGGCTCAAAAGAGGCAGAAGACACTTACTGAAATGCTCGAATTAGATGATGGTGAAACCGACACTTGCAATAATGATGGAAATCCAGAGCACATGATTATTTTTTCTAAATTATAATATGACTTACAGTGAAATAGTACATCTGGATGATTTTATTTGGTTTTTAAATTCCAATATATATGTAACTTGTTAACATTTAAAGTAGATTTTTTTATAGGGGCGGCGCCCCAGCACCACCTATTGACCGGCCGCCAGGAGTTTATTGAAGAAGATTTACTGCAGTAACGTTCATGCCTTCTTCGGAGCCGAGGATTATCATATCTGGCCCAGGCTGTGAAAACTTCTGAAGGCAGGTTATGTTACGTTTGTGTCTTGTCCTTAGTGTTTTTATGCTTTGAACCTGAATTTTGTTGGTCGCGTTGTTCATAAACTCAGTTGCGTTGTCATGAATCGCAGTTGCATCTCAAAAACCGTCTTTTATGATCGAGTCCATGATGTTGTTCTGGGCGGTGAAGCTGTTTTTTTTTCCTCAGATTTGAATCTGAACAGGGAAACAGTGAAATGATTATGATAACTATATACGGTGACTCGTGGCTGTACATCCCAGTTAAAAATGGAGAATGTTTACAGCGGTTTAAAAACTGTATAAAGACTTTGAAGTAAACAGGGTGACAGTAAAAGTATTATAAAAGTATACAGTATGATGAGTCCATATATCTAAACCTCTTTTTGGCTCGTTAAGAGAACCTTTAAATAACTATTTAGGGCCTTTTTGGACATTTCGGACCTTTTGTAAAAATATCTAATCTTCTTCACCTTCAAGGTGACTGTGCAGCTGGCCGAGTTCAGGTGATGAGCAAAAGTGAACATTAAGGCGAGAACAAAAACTAGGATGAAACTTTTTGCTTTTAACACTAACTCTGAGTAAGTGTCTTGGCAATTGAATATTGCAGCTCCAAGAGGACAAGCCGATACACAGACTAGATGCACAGATGGATGGATGGATGAACAGATAGATGGATGAATGGACGGATGGACAGTCAGACTGCTAAAGCTCCAGTCCATCTAAAGAGCAGCAGCCCTACATCATCATACCCTACAGTAGGAATAATTTCATAAATACTGTGTAAATACTGAACATTTTGCTGTCTGACCATCATTCAGAAAGTTGAATAAGATTTCATATGGTTCATCTCAGTCTTAAGTTTGTCTTGAGCAGTGGTGTCGCACTGTTCTTGGCACACGAACTGTACTACCTGCATGTTCCTATGGTTCCTTGTATGGCCTGCACTTCAGCTCTCAACAATAGTCACCCACTGATTTTAGGGCAAACTTTGAGACCCAGATGGATTGTGTCATATCTAAACCTCTTCTGTCTGGTGGTACAGTCAGCATCGTTCAGGTAGAAGATATGCTATAAGGTGCAATACACTTTTAGGATTTCAGGAATCCTTTGTGATATGCAAAGGCTCTTACTCAGTTGTGCACAGCCTTCTTCAAGTCAACTAACAAGCAATCCACTGCATTTAAGAAGACATTTTATATTGGTAAGCTGCAGTCTGATATATAAATATATCCCTGATACAAAGGAAAAGACATAGTAAACTGTTTTGTTCACCTGTCTCTCTATCAGTCACTGTTTTATTCACCTGTCTCTCTATCAGTCAGTGTTTTATTCACCTGTCTCTCTATTAGTGACTGTTTTATTCACCTGTCTCTCTATCAGTCACTGTTTTATTCTCCTGTCTCTCTATCAGTCACTGTTTTATTCTCCTGTCTCTCTATCAGTCACTGTTTTATTCACCTGTCTTTCTATCAGTCAGTGTTTTATTCACCTGTCTCTCTATCAGTCAGTGTTTTATTCTCCTGTCTCTCTATCAGTCAGTGTTTTATTCTCCTGTCTCTCTATCAGTCAGTGTTTTATTCTCCTGTCTCTCTATCAGTCACTGTTTTATTCACCTGCCTCTAGACCAGTCACTGTTTTATTCACCTGCCTCTAGACCAGTCACTGTTTTATTCACCTGTCTCTCTATCAGTCAGTGTTTTATTCACCTGTCTCTCTATCAGTCACTGTTTTATTCACCTGTCTCTCTATCAGTCAGTGTTTTATTCTCCTGTCTCTCTATCAGTCAGTGTTTTATTAACCTGTCTCTCTATCAGTCAGTGTTTTATTCTCCTGTCTCTCTATCAGTCACTGTTTTATTCACCTGCCTCTAGACCAGTCACTGTTTTATTCACCTGCCTCTAGACCAGTCACTGTTTTATTCACCTGCCTCTACACCTGTCACTGTTTTTTTCACCTGCCTCTAGACCAGTCACTGTTTTATTCACCTGTCTCTCTATCAGTCAGTGTTTTATTCACCTGTCTCTCTATCAGTCAGTGTTTTATTCACCTGTCTCTCTATCAGTCAGTGTTTTATTCTCCTGTCTCTCTATCAGTCACTGTTTTATTCACCTGCCTCTAGACCTGTCACTGTTTTATTCACCTGCCTCTAGACCAGTCACTGTTTTATTCACCTGTCTCTCTATCAGTCAGTGTTTTATTCACCTGTCTTTCTATCAGTCAGTGTTTTATTCACCTGTCTCTCTATCAGTCAGTGTTTTATTCTCCTGTCTCTCTATCAGTCAGTGTTTTATTAACCTGTCTCTCTATCAGTCAGTGTTTTATTCTCCTGTCTCTCTATCAGTCACTGTTTTTTTCACCTGCCTCTAGACCAGTCACTGTTTTATTCACCTGCCTCTAGACCAGTCACTGTTTTATTCACCTGCCTCTACACCTGTCACTGTTTTTTTCACCTGCCTCTAGACCAGTCACTGTTTTATTCACCTGTCTCTCTATCAGTCAGTGTTTTATTCACCTGTCTCTCTATCAGTCAGTGTTTTATTCACCTGTCTCTCTATCAGTCAGTGTTTTATTCTCCTGTCTCTCTATCAGTCACTGTTTTATTCACCTGCCTCTAGACCTGTCACTGTTTTATTCACCTGCCTCTCTATCAGTCAGTGTTTTATTCACCTGTCTCTCTATCAGTCAGTGTTTTATTCACCTGTCTCTCTATTAGTCAGTGTTTTATTCACCTGCCTCTCTATCAGTCAGTGTTTTATTCACCTATCTCTCTATCAGTCACTGTTTTATTCACCTGCCTCTACACCTGTCACTGTTTTTTTCACCTGCCTCTAGACCAGTCACTGTTTTATTCACCTGTCTCTCTATCAGTCAGTGTTTTATTCACCTGTCTCTCTATCAGTCAGTGTTTTATTCACCTGTCTCTCTATCAGTCAGTGTTTTATTCTCCTGTCTCTCTATCAGTCACTGTTTTATTCACCTGCCTCTAGACCTGTCACTGTTTTATTCACCTGCCTCTCTATCAGTCAGTGTTTTATTCACCTGTCTCTCTATCAGTCAGTGTTTTATTCACCTGTCTCTCTATTAGTCACTGTTTTATTCACCTGTCTCTCTATCAGTCAGTGTTTTATTCACCCGTCTCTCTATCAGTCACTGTTTTATTCACCCGTCTCTCTATCAGTCAGTGTTTTATTCACCTGTCTCTCTATCAGTCAGTGTTTTATTCACCTGTCTCTCTATCAGTCAGTGTTTTATTCACCTGTCTCTCTATCAGTCAGTGTTTTATTCACCTGTCTCTCTATCAGTCAGTGTTTTATTCTCCTGTCTCTCTATCAGTCACTGTTTTATTCACCTGCCTCTAGACCTGTCACTGTTTTATTCACCTGCCTCTCTATCAGTCACTGTTTTATTCACCTGCCTCTGTACCAGTCACTGTTTTATTCACGTGCCTCTAGACCAGTCACTGTTTTATTCACCTGCCTCTACACCTGTCACTGTTTTTTTCACCTGCCTCTAGACCTGTCACTGTTTTATTCACCTGCCTCTAGACCAGTCACTGTTTTATTCACCTGCCTCTAGACCTGTCACTGTTTTATTCACCTGCCTCTAGACCAGTCACTGTTTTATTCACCTGCCTCTCTATCAGTCACTGTTTTATTCACCTGCCTCTAGACCAGTCACTGTTTTATTCACCTGCCTCTCTATCAGTCACTGTTTTATTCACCTGCCTCTAGACCAGTCACTGTTTTATTCACCTGCCTCTAGACCAGTCACTGTTTTATTCACCTGCCTCTGTACCAGTCACTGTTTTATTCACCTGCCTCTAGACCAGTCACTGTTTTATTCACCTGCCTCTGTACCAGTCACTGTTTTATTCACCTGCCTCTGTACCAGTCACTGTTTTATTCACCTGCCTCTAGACCAGTCACTGTTTTATTCACCTGCCTCTACACCTGTCACTGTTTTTTTCACCTGCCTCTAGACCAGTCACTGTTTTTTTCACCTGCCTCTAGACCTGTCACTGTTTTATTCACCTGCCTCTAGACCAGTCACTGTTTTATTCACCTGCCTCTAGACCAGTCACTGTTTTATTCACCTGCCTCTAGACCTGTCACTGTTTTATTCACCTGCCTCTAGACCAGTCACTGTTTTATTCACCTGCCTCTGTACCAGTCACTGTTTTATTCACCTGCCTCTAGACCAGTCACTGTTTTATTCACCTGCCTCTGTACCAGTCACTGTTTTTTTCACCTGCCTCTGTACCAGTCACTGTTTTATTCACCTGCCTCTGTACCAGTCACTGTTTTATTCACCTGCCTCTGTACTAGTCACTGTTTTATTCACCTGCCTCTAGACCAGTCACTGTTTTATTCACCTGCCTCTGTACCAGTCACTGTTTTATTCACCTGCCTCTAGACCTGTCACTGTTTATTCACCTGCCTCTGTACCAGTCACTGTTTTATTCACCTGCCTCTGTACCAGTCACTGTTTATTCACCTGCCTCTAGACCAGTCACTGTTTTATTCACCTGCCTCTCTACCAGTCACTGTTTTTTTCACCTGCCTCTAGACCTGTCACTGTTTTATTCACCTGCCTCTAGACCTGTCACTGTTTTATTCACCTGCCTCTAGACCAGTCACTGTTTTATTCACCTGCCTCTAGACCAGTCACTGTTTTATTCACCTGCCTCTGTACCAGTCACTTTTTTATTCACCTGCCTCTGTACCAGTCACTTTTTTTCACCTGCCTCTCTACCAGTCACTGTTTTATTCACCTGCCTCTAGACCTGTCACTGTTTTATTCACCTGCCTCTGTACCAGTCACTGTTTTATTCACCTGCCTCTACACCTGTCACTGTTTTATTCACCTGCCTCTAGACCAGTCACTGTTTTATTCACCTGCCTCTACACCTGTCACTGTTTTATTCACCTGCCTCTAGACCAGTCACTGTTTTATTCACCTTCCTCTAGACCTGTCACTGTTTTATTCACCTGCCTCTAGACCTGTCACTGTTTTATTCACCTGCCTCTACACCTGTCACTGTTTTATTCACCTGCCTCTAGACCTGTCACTGTTTTATTCACCTGCCTCTACACCTGTCACTGTTTTATTCACCTTACTCTAGACCAGTCACTGTTTTATTTACCTGCCTCTAGACCTGTCTCTGTTTTATTCACCTGCCTCTAGACCTGTCTCTGTTTTATTCACCTGCCTCTAGACCCGTCTCTGTTTTATTCACCTGCCTCTAGACCAGTCACTGTTTTATTCACCTGCCTCTGTACCAGTCACTGTTTTTTTCACCTGCCTCTAGACCTGTCACTGTTTTATTCACCTGCCTCTAGACCTGTCACTGTTTTATTCACCTGCCTCTAGACCAGTCACTGTTTTATTCACCTGCCTCTAGACCAGTCACTGTTTTATTCACCTGCCTCTAGACCAGTCACTGTTTTATTCACCTGCCTCTAGACCTTTCACTGTTTTATTCACCTGCCTCTGTATCAGTCTCTGTTTTATTCACCTGCCTCTGTACCAGTCACTGTTTTATTCACCTGCCTCTCTACCAGTTACTGTTTTATTCACCTGCCTCTAGACCTGTCACTGTTTTATTCACCTGCCTCTACACCTGTCACTGTTTTATTCACCTGCCTCTGTACCAGTCACTGTTTTATTCACCTGCCTCTCTACCAGTCACTGTTTTATTCACCTGCCTCTACACCTGTCACTGTTTTATTCACCTGCCTCTGTACCAGTCACTGTTTTATTCACCTGCCTCTCTACCAGTCACTGTTTTATTCACCTGCCTCTACACCTGTCACTGTTTTATTCACCTGCCTCTACACCTGTCACTGTTTTATTCACCTGCCTCTCTACCAGTCACTGTTTTATTCACCTGCCTCTGTATCAGTCTCTGTTTTATTCTCCTGCCTCTGTATCAGTCACTGTTTTATTCACCTGCCTCTGTATCAGTCTCTGTTTTATTCACCTGCCTCTACACCTGTCACTGTTTTATTCAACTGCCTCTGTATCAGTCTCTGTTTTATTCTCCTGCCTCTGTATCAGTCACTGTTTTATTCACCTGCCTCTCTACCAGTCACTGTTTTATTCACCTGCCTCTACACCTGTCACTGTTTTATTCACCTGCCTCTGTATGTCAGTCTGTTTTATTCTCCTGCCTCTGTATCAGTCTCTGTTTTATTCACCTGCCTCTGTATCAGTCACTGTTTATTCACCTGCCTCTGTACCAGTCACTGTTTTATTCACCTGCCTCTGTACCAGTCACTGTTTTATTCACCTGCCTCTAGACCTGTCACTGTTTTATTCACCTGCCTCTCTACCAGTCACTGTTTTATTCACCTGCCTCTGTATCAGTCTCTGTTTTATTCTCCTGCCTCTGTATCAGTCACTGTTTTATTCACCTGCCTCTGTATCAGTCTCTGTTTTATTCACCTGCCTCTCTACCAGTCACTGTTTTATTCACCTGCCTCTACACCTGTCACTGTTTTATTCACCTGCCTCTGTACCAGTCACTGTTTTATTCACCTGCCTCTCTACCAGTTACTGTTTTTTTCACCTGCCTCTAGACCTGTCACTGTTTTATTCACCTGCCTCTACACCTGTCACTGTTTTATTCACCTGCCTCTGTACCAGTCACTGTTTTATTCACCTGCCTCTCTACCAGTCACTGTTTTATTCTCCTGCCTCTGTATCAGTCACTGTTTTATTCACCTGCCTCTGTATCAGTCTCTGTTTTATTCACCTGCCTCTACACCTGTCACTGTTTTATTCAACTGCCTCTGTATCAGTCTCTGTTTTATTCTCCTGCCTCTGTATCAGTCACTGTTTTATTCACCTGCCTCTCTACCAGTCACTGTTTTATTCACCTGCCTCTACACCTGTCACTGTTTTATTCACCTGCCTCTGTATCAGTCTCTGTTTTATTCTCCTGCCTCTGTATCAGTCTCTGTTTTATTCACCTGCCTCTGTATCAGTCACTGTTTATTCACCTGCCTCTGTACCAGTCACTGTTTTATTCACCTGCCTCTGTACCAGTCACTGTTTTATTCACCTGCCTCTAGACCTGTCACTGTTTTATTCACCTGCCTCTCTACCAGTCACTGTTTTATTCACCTGCCTCTGTATCAGTCTCTGTTTTATTCTCCTGCCTCTGTATCAGTCACTGTTTTATTCACCTGCCTCTGTATCAGTCTCTGTTTTATTCACCTGCCTCTACACCTGTCACTGTTTTATTCACCTGCCTCTGTATCAGTCTCTGTTTTATTCTCCTGCCTCTGTATCAGTCACTGTTTTATTCACCTGCCTCTCTACCAGTCACTGTTTTATTCACCTGCCTCTACACCTGTCACTGTTTTATTCACCTGCCTCTGTATCAGTCTCTGTTTTATTCTCCTGCCTCTGTATCAGTCTCTGTTTTATTCACCTGCCTCTGTATCAGTCACTGTTTATTCACCTGCCTCTGTACCAGTCACTGTTTTATTCACCTGCCTCTGTACCAGTCACTGTTTTATTCACCTGCCTCTAGACCTGTCACTGTTTTATTCACCTGCCTCTGTACCAGTCACTGTTTTATTCACCTGCCTCTACACCTGTCACTGTTTTATTCACCTGCCTCTAGACCAGTCACTGTTTTATTCACCTTCCTCTAGACCTGTCACTGTTTTATTCACCTGCCTCTAGACCTGTCACTGTTTTATTCACCTGCCTCTACACCTCACTGTCCTGTTTTATTCACCTGCCTCTAGACCAGTCACTGTTTATATCACCTGCCTCTGTACCAGTCACTGTTTTATTCACCTGCCTCTCTATCAGTCACTGTTTTATTCACCTGCCTCTCTATCAGTCACTGTTTTATTCACCTGCCTCTCTATCAGTCAGTGTTTTATTCACCTGTCTCTCTATCAGTCAGTGTTTTATTCACCTGTCTCTCTATTAGTCACTGTTTTATTCACCTGTCTCTCTATTAGTCACTGTTTTATTCACCTGCCTCTGTACCAGTCACTGTTTTATTCACCTGCCTCTACACCTGTCACTGTTTTATTCACCTGCCTCTCTACCAGTCACTGTTTTATTCACCTGCCTCTGTACCAGTCACTGTTTTATTCACCTGCCTCTCTATCAGTCACTGTTTTATTCACCTGCCTCTCTATCAGTCACTGTTTTATTCACCTGCCTCTCTATCAGTCAGTGTTTTATTCACCTGTCTCTCTATCAGTCACTGTTTTATTCACCTGCCTCTCTATTAGTCACTGTTTTATTCACCTGCCTCTCTTCAGTCACTGTTTTATTCACCTGCCTCTCTATCAGTCACTGTTTTATTCACCTGTCTCTCTATCAGTCACTGTTTTATTCACCTGTCTCTCTATCAGGTCGTGTTTTATTCACCTGTCTCTCTATCAGTCACTGTTTTATTCACCTGTCTCTCTATCAGTCACTGTTTTAATTCACCTGCCTCTCTATCAGTCACTGTTTTATTCACCTGTCCTCTCTATCAGTCACTGTTTTATTCACCTGCCTCTAGACCTGTCACTGTTTTATTCACCTGCCTCTCTATCAGTCACTGTTTTATTCACCTGCCTCTGTACCAGTCACTGTTTTATTCACCTGCCTCTAGACCAGTCACTGTTTTATTCACCTGCCTCTACACCTGTCACTTGTTTTTTCACCTGCCTCTAGACCAGTCACTGTTTTATTCACCTGCCTCTAGACCTGTCACTGTTTTATTATTCACCTGCCTCTAGACCAGTCACTGTTTTATTCACCTGCCTCTAGACCAGTCACTGTTTTTTCACCTGCCTCTAGACCAGTCCTGTTTTATTTCACCTGCCTCTGTATCAGTCACTGTTTTATTCACCTGCCTCTGTATCTCTCTGTTTTATTCACCTGCCTCTCTACCAGTCACTGTTTTATTCACCTGCCTCTGTACCAGTCACTGTTTTATTCACCTGCCTCTAGACCAGTCACTGTTTTATTCACCTGCCTCTGTACCAGTCACTGTTTTATTCACCTGCCTCTGTACCAGTCACTGTTTTATTCACCTGCCTCTAGACCAGTCACTGTTTTATTCACCTGCCTCTACACCTGTCACTGTTTTATTCACCTGCCTCTAGACCAGTCACTGTTTTATTCACCTGCCTCTGTACCAGTCACTGTTTTATTCACCTGCCTCTAGACCTGTCACTGTTTTATCACCTGCCTCTGTACCAGTCACTGGTTTTTTTCACCTGCCTCTGTACCAGTCACTGTTTTATTCACCTGCCTCTGTACCAGTCACTGTTTATTCACCTGCCTCTGTACCAGTCACTGTTTTATTCACCTGCCTCTGTACCAGTCACTGTTTTATTCACCTGCCTCTGACCAGTCACTGTTTTATTCACCTGCCTCTAACCAGTCACTTTTTTATTCACCTGCCTCTGTACCAGTCACTGTTTTATTCACCT